>JAGDQP010000377.1:20949-165254 GCA_022664845.1 Lepisma saccharinum
ATTTTCCTGCCCTAATCTTCCTCAAAAAAATGGACTAGTACATCTTAAAAAGTCCTACCATTTAAACCCTAACTATGACAAAGCTTCTCATCCTGTAGTGATTTCACATCGAATTTATGAACTAGAACACCCTAAGGGCCCTAATAATAATAATAATAATAATAATAATAATAATAATAATAATAATAATAATAATAATAATAATAATAATAATAACAACAGGTGAATTATTAAGTAAGCGTTTCTGTAAGAAAATCCCCGAATAAAAGGTGAGTTACTAAGATGCTACTAGCAGAAGATCGTGCAAAAGGCAAATGCCATATGAAAACTGGTGGAAGGAAAATGTGACCATTTCAATTCATGTCCAGAATTGTTGTTAGTGGTGTCACTAAATGTGAAAATCTAAATAAATAGTAAAAATGTTCTAATTCAATATTATCTCTTGGCTTCAAAACGTAATCTAAACTGGTTTCCCCCTATTCATCTTCAATTTAAGGTATTATAAGAAAGATATTTTATTCAAACTGCCGAGAGAAAAATGTAACTATTTCAACATGTTTTTGACACATTATACCTTCTGTGAATTACGAAACGTGAAGATGTTGGTAGCGGGAATATACTGTCCCTAACAAACAATTCAGATGATTCACTCTTTCGTACCTAGACTGCCTAGGTTAAAACTTTCGCGTTGCAGTCCTTTTCCACATTTTCCGTTTCTGTCAAAGGCGAATGGTTTTCTAATGCTTTAAAAAAATGATGGAAAATTTTGATTTTGAGACGCTTTTCTGCGAACGTACGATGTGAGAAATTAAGTATACTTTCAGTGGCGTAAATAAGAGGTTCTGCGCCTCCTGCAACATTCAGTTAAAGCGCCCGTCATGGCATCTGTGCCCCCAAAGCTCATTCGCTCAAACAGCGGTGGTTACGGGCGTTGTTTTACACCCCTTCTAAGACTTTATTTATTTATTGAACACAACAGGGTAATAGCCTAATTATGGTGTTCAGTATACGCATATGACATTTTCTACATACACACATAGATGTAGAAATACATACATACATACAATTTTGGAGCTGCATGGTAATATATTGTTCATAAAATATTCATTATTTTATTCAAGAATGGAATTCTCTCATATTTGCGTTAAATATATCGATTTTAGGACATTCTTTAAGTATACAATTATATAATGAGCACACTCTCCTAATATGTCCATTGCTTTACTTCATTGGGCCGAAAGGTGGAAGACAGCATTACGCGGTCGAGTTACTCTATGCGGTACATACAGCCCTAATTAAGATAATAAGCTTTCTGAGTCGATTTTACTTTGTAAGAGTTTGTGTAGGAAAGTTAAGAGAAAATTAACTCTTCTGTTTTCAGGAGATTGTAACCTGTACTTTTTCACCAGGTCTAAGTACTTTTCAAATTTAGGATATATTCCGGTTTCTTTGTATGTCAAAAATCGTACAAATTTAGACTGTATAATTTCAATTTGCCGAGAGTTCTTCTGTGTATTAGGATCCCATATTATTGTTGCGTATTCTAACTTTGACCTAACATACGCCGTATATAAAGTTTTTAAGACATCAATATTCGAGAAATCGCTAGTTAACCTCAATACAAACCCGAGGTTCCTGTAAGCTTCGCTAACAAGGCGATTTATGTGCATGTCGAATGAGAGGTTAGATTTAATTGTTACGCCAAGATCAGTAATAGAATCTACTCGAACTAGTGGAGAGCCATTAATTTTGTATTCGAATTTCAAAAAGTTTGTTTTTCTCGTATATGACATTACACTACATTTATTAATATTTAATAACAACATGTTTGTTTTACACCAATTGGAGACTGCATTAATATCATTTTGTAAGGAAGCCACGTCCAAGTCGGAGGAAATACTACAATAGATTTTTAAATCATCTGCAAACAGAAGTTTCTTGGAGGATATTATGACAGCAGGCAAGTCATTTACAAATAATAAGAAGAAAAGAGGTCCAAGGTTCGATCCTTGATTCACACCAGAATTTACAACATATTCCTCGGTTATACTATTTTTGTAACGAACACGGTGTTTACGGTGACACAAATAGGATGCTCTTAACTGGCGAAGTTTTTCTGATAAGTTGAATGTTACAAGCTTGCTAAATAGGATGTCATGATTAATGACATCAAAGGCTTTCGAAAAGTCGGTGTAAATTACGTCTACTTGACCTTTATTATCAATTTGTCTAGCTAAAAAATGTATGAATTCAACAAGGTTGGTTACAGTCGATTTATTTGGCAAGAATCCATGTTGGAAGGGCGAGATAATTGAGCGAACGTGTGAGTATATACGTTCATGTATAATAATTTCAAATACTTTAGCTGGCGCAGATATTATGGCAATTGGGCGATAATTTTTAATATCAATACTCGTGCCACTACGTTCAGGAATAGGACAGATATCGGCAAGTTTCCATTTTGCAGGTAATTCACAGGTTGCTAGTGATTTATTGAAAATCGCTTGCAGTGGGTATTTTAGTATTTCAGAACAGCCTTTGATAATATAAGATGGGACTTTGTCAGCTCCGAAAGATGTCCGAGGTTTCAGTTTTTTAATAGCTTTTTCTACGTCCTTCAGTTCAATGTGTTCGAGAAATAATGTATCTAAAATTTCAGAACAATTGTATTCAGTTAAAGTATTAAGGTTATATTTTGACATATTGGAGGCTACTTGAAAATGTTTCATGAATGCATTCGCAATAGCGGTTTCTTCACTTAATTGCTGTCCCTCGTAATTTAGCACATTGCATTCTGACTTTCGTCTTTTATTTTTCATGAATGTCCAAAAGCTTTTGGGTTCAGTTAAAATGTCAGTTTCACAATTGCGCAAATAAGTTCTATAGGCTGCAGATATTTCCTTTTTGGAGAGAGTACGTAATTCTTTAAATTTATTATAGTGATAGTTAACATCTCCGATTGTTTGTTTCCATTTTCTACGGTGGTATGTCTTTTTCTTGATTAGTTTAATTAAGTAATTTGAAAACCAGATAGGGTACTTTAGTTTAGGTCTTTTTCGTGGTATACATTTATCGAAAATTGCATATAATGTATTATAGAAAGAATCAACAGCATCATCGACAGTTAAGCTATCCGATATACTTTCTCAATTAACTGATGCAATGTCGCGATACAATTGCTCGTAATTGGCTTTGGAAAAGTTGTAATCAATTGTATGTGATTTTGCTATATTTTTGATCCGCTTGGTGTACATAAATTCAGCTAATAATGCAGGATGATGAACATCCTCAGGAACGATCGAGTCATGTTCATGCGTTACAACAATACTTTGAAAGTTAAAAAGCACTAAATCTAATGTTTTACCATATCTGTTTTTAACGTTGTTGAAAGATTTTAAATAATAAAAATTCATCAAATTATATAATTCACGACAGGTTGTTGTTGAGTTAAGAAAATCGAAATCAGTTCCTGTTACTAATGAAATATTATAATCGTCTATTAGAAGAATGCTGCTTTCAGGTGGTAATAATGGTGGTAATAAAATCAAAATAATCTTGGTATACTGAAACAGGAGACGCAGGTACAATATAGACAACACACTCAAATATACAAGTAACATTATTTACAAAAAGTTTGGCTAGAATACAATCTAAACCAGGGATATCAGGGGAGGAAACTTGCTGCACTAGAAATTTTTCAGATTTTATTGTTTTGTGAGTCGAATCTAGTTGATGATTGATAACTAATCACAGTTGTCATTGCAGGTGAACATGTGACTTGTCCGGTTCCGGTTCCGCACTATCCAGACTGCGAGCGCGACGCCTGTCCAACTCATCCTCGCTTCGCTGCCGACTCGTACCAGACATCTTGTTCTTGGTTACCTCGGTCGTGTTTCTAGTAGCAATCATGAGAGGTTGTGCAACAGTAGAGAAGCAATTCGGGTACACTGCACCGCCTTGATGTGTGAAAGCAATTATAATATTCTCATTGCAATTCCAAAATGGATGTTAGGTATGTTTTTAACATTTTCGATTATTGCCTGAAAGGTAGCTTTTCGGTCTAAGTTTGTTACATCTGAGAGAGAGAGAAAGAGAGCCTCTTAGATCATTCTTCTATGACAAGGACAGGGAAGATAGTGCCCCGGACTTTAGTTGAAGTACCATTACAATATCAGATTGATGAAACTGAGGGAAATTCGAAAATACTTCAGTAAGGATGACCGGTAGGGGGGTTCGAGTCCGCGGCGATATCTGGACCACGGGGACTGCTGGATACATTATGTGTAAGCTATATTCCATCAAGCTAAGCGAACGTATGGAGTGTGTATAGCTTCACTTTGCAGTGATGTGAACGATCCAAATTGACTAAATTGATTTGAAATGATTGAGAATCGATTCTTTGTTTATATATCAGGTTCAGTTGAGGTAGGTTAGTTGACATAGAAAGAGTGAACTTATAGCTTACTAAAGGAAGCTCCAACTGAACTGCAAGATACATCCCACACCCGACTCGACATTTGATGACCTATGCACTGAGATACTATTCTTAAGTTATTGCTTTTTAAATTATAAAAGCTTAAATGAGAAGTGCATAAGTAGAATACTCAGCGCATGACACTATGAAGCAAATACTAATTTAAAAGAATTTATCTAAAATACATATATTTACCAAAATACTATATTTTCGAGAATGCAAAAAATAGTCGAAGAAATAACTATAAAAACAGGTTTGTTTAACAGTTTTTACAACAATGATATTCCACATGCGTACATAGAAGTAGGCCTATTTGTTTGTTACAATTAATTTTATTCGTTTTCATTAAGAAATGTTGCAAAATTTGATTGCAAAAGCACTTAAAGTCAATAAATGCTCCGATAGGTAAACCACAACGAAGATACAATATAGTACGGACTACATACGTTGATTTCATTTACGAAAGTTCAAATTTTGATATACACTAGAGTCGCAATGAACCGATTATTCGGATTAAATGAATCCAACGCAGTAAAAAGTAAAATCTTGATTTTAGCAATTTGCAGATGCTAGGCCTACATTTCATTTATACTCTCAGTAACGATTGATTTGAAAACTCCTTGCAATATTCAGTAAAAATACAGTACAATACTTTTAATACATTCAGAGTGGCCATTTGTCCTTATATTGGTTGGACAGTTCCGCTATTGATGGTCTGTCCGGCTTAACAGTCAAGCAGGACTCTGATTTATCATGCTTTTAGTTACCTCATTTAAAAATCTGTTACTTATCATCATTCTGATGCTTTGAATCTCATACATTTTCAGAACTTCTAAATTGTTAGTAAACTTTACTAAACTTCAAGATAATACTTTTTTGCCGCTAGATTGCTTTCAAAACATGTAGATCTGGCGAGAGAACCGCTAAATTCACTTGATGTTTTCCACAGATACATCAGAACTCCAACTTTGTTTTAATTTGAACAGTGAAACTTGCAGTAACATTCTTAAAGCCTTTTTGCAAACCAAACGTAAACTGAAAGCGGCTCTAACAGAAAAATATCAATAATAATGTTAAATGTTCAATATGTGGGTACATTTTATAGAATTTCACCACCAACGAAAGTTAGTGAATACTAAGTGAAGTAATGTTGCTAATGGTCTTGTTATTTGGCTCTTTGGAAACTTAAGTGTAATTATTACTTTAAACTGCATATTACTTTAAACTGCATATTACTTTAAACTGCATATCTCAAGCAAAGACAAAGGAGGTGGAAATCGACACTGAATCCTGGTTTCCAAAACAGCTCACAGAGGTTTGATGATATTCAGGTCTGGGGACTGCGTGGACAAGCGATGATCTTGAACCGCATCAGCATGTTCGTAAAAACCACTCTTGAACGGGTCCAGTGGTGTGAATTGGGACATTACCATCCTGAAATGTGGCATTTCCTCTGGCAATAAAGTTTGCGCCGTTTGTTCGACATGATTACTCAAGAGTTTTTTATATACTGCTGTTGTGGCCGAACCGTGTAATGTGACAATGGTTCTGCCAAATACAATGATATAGCGGATTACATGCGTATGGCCAACACGTCGTTTGACCAACACGGTGTTAGACCAACAAGGCAGTAGACCAAAACTACGTAGAATGAAAATTGTTTTGTACTAACAGGATAAAACACGAATCTTGATCATACTGCAATAATTAGGTAACAATAATTTCTATAAAAAAAACACTAACGTGGATTGGCACCGGCGTTGGATCAACACGGCGTTGAACAAACACGGCGTTGAAGCAACACGGCGTTAAACTAACATGGCATTGGACAAACACTACATACGATCAACAATTGACAAGGCCACACATATATAGAACCTAAAGAGATAATAAAAAATATTTTGGGGGGTACCTGCGTAGAACCAACACGGCTTTGGACCAAAATAAGTTTTCCGCCTGGGATGTTGATCGTACGCCGGTTTGTGCTGCGTGAGAGGCTGTTTGTCGTACGAAGTGGTGGTCCAACGCTGCATTCCCGATATAGCGCCCCAGACCAAAATAGAATCAAAACCAAGTTTTACAGTCGGGAGGAGACAGTCCACATCGCATGCTTCAGAGGGTGTTCGCCAGACAAGCACGCGTCCAGCGGTGGGGAAGAGGATAAAGGGTGACTCGTCCGACCACACGACATGTTGTCAGTCCTCCAACGTCCCGTTTTTGTGTGCATTTCACTATGCAATTCGCCTTTGAGCATTATTGTCTTATATTAGGGGCTTGGGAATAGCAATAGGACCATCGCTATCCATTTTATACAGTTCCAGGCCAGCCTCACTGTTTTGAATGGCGCTGGGGTGTTTACGTGCAGATTGAGTTCTGTAGTCACTTTGTCGGGCGTTGCTCTCTTCGCGACAATCCGCTTGAAAGCCCGGCGGTCCCTGCAGCTTCGTCTTTCGACACCTGCTTCGCCGAACCTGTTTTACCGTTCTCTGTATATGCGGTCATGACTTTCAAGCCCGTGCCTTCTGTTACACCGCATAACGTCGCTCGTTTGCTACTAGATGCTCCAGCTAGGCGGGCACCCACAAAGTGACCTATAGAACTCAGTCGGACATACTACTCAGTCACCACATATGCACAACGTCCACAACCACACTGCCTCACTTTACTATTTGTGCACAGTCCATTCTACCTGCAACAAATAAGAGATGGTTGATTTACACACTGCTCAGTGTTACAAAGTACAGTTATAATATGTCCCATTTTTGACAAGTGTTTCAATTATTTTGTCCAATACCTGTACAGTACGTAGGGGGAGGACGGTGAATGGCGAACATCTAAGTTTGTAACAAGATTGCACAAAAATTATTTGGTCAATTTTAGAAAACAATTTAGCTCAAATAAAGACTCTGCTCTACAGTGTGGTTATTAACATTTGGAAATCGTTTCAAAACTAACCTCCGAAAACCGATTTTAAGAAAATCTGTACAGTTCATGATTGCCTTATCTGATAGGACAATTTCGAACAGGAATTCGCCACTATCCAATATACATTAAATTACATTTTACAATGGGTATTGAAAATATCAATTATATGATATAGAAGCAAAGTTTTATTGTATACTTTACGGCAATAAAATATCACTGCTTGAGTTTTTTCCTACTTTTAAATGATGAACCCTTAGAGCTATTCAGGGTGCGAATTACGGCTGAGGATGTGGAAAATAATTCTCCCGTGGAGAAAAAATAATTTCTCTCTGGCTGCTAACTAGAATTCACTATCCCAGGGGGGTGGGTATTTTCCCCCATCTAACACGCTATAGCTTTCTTTTCACGAACTTACAATGAGACTGGTAAGGTTGTGTGCTCTACTTATCAAAACAATCCAACCATACATGTCTAAAAAAAGAATATGTTTCTCGTAGTCGTTCGTAGTATTTCTCCTTGTTGGAGTTTTGCAGTGGTTCCCACGTTGTCTAAGATCTTCAGCAACGTTGTCTAAGCTTTATAGTAGTAACTATAAGCATGCTTGGTGACTGATAATTGAGCTATAGTATACATTGACAAGTTTAGCGAGGAAACGCTTTACCCTGGTGTCGGGAGAATCACCTTTTACAGTGTCAAGAAACTCCTAATTTCATCCATCTGATGTTTCCAAATTTGCAATCTCTAAATTTAACACGATGCATTGTAGAACGTGAAGAAATTGAATTAGTTTAGAAGAGCAGAGAACGAACTGTGATTAAATGAAAATCGCTCAATATATTTCCTATTTGACAATTATATTGTCACATCTAACAGTGCGAGAGAAATGTTAAAATAGAGAAATAAACAACTTCGTAGAAGCAAAGCTAGAGGACTTTATTTATCAAACAGCAAAGGAGATTACCACTGTAGTCGTACATCAGCAAGCACCAAATCTATCACTTATTAAGACACACAGTGTCCCATTAATGAAGGACTGTACTTCCAAGAAAACAAGGGTGAAAAGTGGGTTACATGTATAACATGTCACATTTGGTTCCATGAAAACTGTTTGGTAAAGAAGCAAACGATCCACTTTTCCCCTGTGATATTTGTATGCAATAACTAGAGAGCGGTTTAAAGATAATATCTACATCTTCTCCAGATTTCGTGTTTTGATCTTACAATGAAGCAGTGTTTACCTATTTATAGCCTTTTCTTTAGTTTAGAAAAGTGGTACTCGTATTTTTACTGCATAATTACGGGTATACTTGTTCATAATATTCCACTTTATGGTGTAAGAAGATTTCATTTTCTTAATGTTTCAGTCATTGTTGATATTTATTTGACAGCAGACAGTGGGCGAAATTTGGAAACATTTTTTCAAAAATACATTTTCGTCTTATTTTGGAAAATACATTGTTTCTGGTATTGAATGGATGAAATTATTGTCGAGTTACAACATTTGCACTTTAACGTTTGCAAAAGTTAATACGAGCACAATACTCATATTCTTGTTATGAGAATTACAATAGGTTTTATGAGCTTCCAAAACTCGCTTTCTACTACGCAAGAGCTACTGCAAAATATGCTTACTGCTGAATATTTTAAAAACAAATACACACAGAATGAAGTGATATCCCTAAATGTGTACTATGATGTACTGAGAAAAATAATATTATGAAAACGCTAGCAGAGGCCTGGAAAGTCTATGCTTTGAAAGAAAATGAAGGGAGTGTTTAAATAGTAAGTTTCCGTTTCAAATTTCAACTGTTCGAGTTACAGCAAAATCAGCGAGAGAAAACGTGTATCAATATCAGTGAAGTGAATATTCTCAGGATTTGAAATAATTTTGTAAGTATCCAAACCAGGGGAGAAACCTTTAAACATAGAAGATGCCAGAGTACAGAAATAGTCAAACAATGTGAGTAAAAAGAAGAACTAAGAGATTGCAAAATTGATGCAATTCTTTGTTGTACAAGAAGACATTAAAGTTTTCCATGACAACCAGAGAATTAATCAGTGAAAACATTTCTCCAGTTATTGTTGAAGCGTTAAATGTTGAAGAAGTGCAGCAAAGACGTGAATGGTGCTAAAACCTGATAAATAAGAATATGATTTTATATTTATTTTCATTTTTAATGTTTGTTTTCTATTGAAGCTGTGCAAAAGTGACACAATATGCAAGAGTGGCGCTCAATACTACTTATATTCTAAAATAAATAGCCAATATTGATGTAAATATCAGTTTAGTGAAAAATTGTTTATATATTACAAAAATTATGCCATTATATTAGATGTAGGAAGCTAATTTTGAAAAAAAAATGGATTTTAAAGTTTCATACATTGAATACTTTTCAATTATATTTCAAATATAAACCTCTTAATAATCTCTAATTATAGTATTAAGTAGAAAAGAAAGGAAGCCTGTAAGCCTCTTCATACAAATTAGTTTTTCTCTCTTGATTTTTTTCAGAAAGTAAATTTTGAAAAAACTGTACTCAATTATACTTAACACATTCACTCCACTCGCTTCTACAACTAGACTCATAATAGCGGATCCATTGTAGGGAGCATCACTGAATCTTGCTGAAGGAGGAAGCACCGGTAGAGACATTCTGACATAGCGTGGAAACATGTAAACAGGGTGTTCGCCATTGCCTACTCATTCACCATTTGCCGCATTTCCCCTACAATATAACTTTAAACACATTTAAGGGACTTTTAGTTCTTTGTAACTACAGTAAAGTGTATTGTACTGGACTCTACATTAGTAGGCTTATGTTCGAAAAATTATCACGTTTACTTTAAAATAAAGCTGTTCTTTTAACATGTAATAGAGTACTAAACTACGAGGTAAACACTATGTTTCCGGTTTAACAGAAATTTCGTTTAACAGAAGCACCCTTGGTCGCATCAAATTCGGCTAAACGAGACTCATGTACATGACAAGAAAGGTTATGTCAAAGATTACTGCTGTCTCCTTTAGATCCATACAGTAGCGTATTTAGATATTTCTCGCCCCTAAGCCGGCAGAAAGTGTCGCCCCTCATACGTAATGAACATATTGATTTATATGGATAGCCTATTTATATCCTAAATTCGTAATGTATTATAACTTACTCAAATGTCCTAGAATATTCTACATCGTGCCGCTCGCTCGGCTTAAGGTATTCATCACGTTCTCGTAGTCCAGTTTCCCTTGCAGAACTCCTCGTTCTCAATTTGTAGAACTTTCAAATTGTTGATTCTTACTTCTGTCATACTTATTCTATGGCAGTTCTTCAATCTTTCAAGGGCGGAAAACTATCGTTCAGCTGAGCAATTTGTTGCCATATTACACAGAAAAATCGTAATTTAGCAGTGTCCAGATTGGGATATATATATATATATATATATATATATATATATATATATATAATAATAATAATAAATCACAGCCATATTCAATCCACTAGTGGATGAGGCCTCTCCCCGGAGGGAGGAGTTGGTCTACTGTTCCCACGCTGACCAGACGAGTTGGGAGAGGAGAGCCGAAGCTCTCATCACTGTGATCGCCACTGTCTTTTATCCACAGCAGCTCCCCAATTGTCCTCACGATGCTGGGTCAACACCGAAATATATATATACACACTGCAGGGCTTCCTATCGAGTATTTTTGGAGGGGGGGAATTGTAGGAATGTATTTATTTCTAGACCACTGATGTCAGGTGTGGGAAGAAGTCGAGTTTAAGCGAGTGCTCGCTTAAACTCGATTTTGCCTTAATTTCTGAACATGGAAGCGTGGAGGTTAGGTAAGGTTATGAATCTTTACACTTTCGTTTCTTTGTTTAAAAATGTGTAAAGGTACATAACAGCACCTAACCTTACCTAAACTCCACGTTCCCATAGCGAGCACTCGCTTAAACTCGACTTCTACCCAGGTGTGCTTTGGGGTGCAGACATTCGTTTACAAGTTCAGATTCAATATCAGTCGAAATATATTCTTGACCTCTGGACATTGACTACACAGAAATTGAAAACTGAGGGGTGCAATTGAAAGTGTTTGGGGATAAAATTAAGGGAAATAGGAAAAGTGTAGGAAGATGAATCCAACTCTTTGATAATTTTAAGATCAATCGTATGCTGAGATAAAAAGAAAGTGCTGGACCATTATGAATGGAGAGAGCTTAGTTTGAGTTGAAGGACTTGCAACTTTCGGCAGAACACTTTATGATAAAGAGTAGAAAAACACCAATTTGGCAGACCAACTTGGCACAAAAATGAACTCGCTAGGACAATTCGTTCAGGCGTTAGACTAAAAAATGAAAATATCCAAGATGGCAGCTCTCCCCAAGTAGGATTTTATTTGTGTGTGGGGGGGGGGGGGAGTTCTAGTGTATTATTTAGGATGGAGTTCTGAACATCTCCATCAATTTTCAGCTTGTTTTTCCAAACGTTCGGGTCAAAACCTAAATGTTCTGGACTATCCAAACTGAGCCATAGATGCCTACAGGCCATAAATTCATCGTAATTAAATAGTTAGAACGGTTTACGTCTCTATCTCTACTGATTTATGAGTACAGAACCAACTTTTATTTCCTATTTGACATAGTTTACTTTTAAAGTTATTTTTAGGGTGCATTAGATTAAGTTACTTTTTTATTTCTTGTTTAGATTTAAATTGCCAATGAAGGTGTGATAATTCGGTTACCAAATTTTCTTTCAACGTTAATAGTTTTTAACAGTTCCGATTCATTGCTTCAAGTACCGGTGATTTGACTCCGTATCATCACTTGCCACAGGTTCTACTCGTATTTCACCGCTACGTGGAACAGTAAATCGGAACTTTGAACCGTGTACACGTTCATCTATGTTTGTTCCTAGTTGTAGTAGTAATAACATAAAACTAAGCTGTTATTAGCTTTCTATTGCACATCAAATGCTGACATATCAATTATTAATAAACAAAAGATAATAAAAAAATAAAATAAGATAATTTGTTTTTACCTTCACGATCCTGATTTTGAATGAAAGAAAGTTTGAGACCTATAGACGACATCTTTGTTGAAATAAGCTCCTCAATTAAAATAAATTGTAGATAGCTTTGATCATGAAGTAATAGCTAACACCAAATTGCTTATTCAGACTTTTTTTTAACGTTTATTAGTGAATTACATAGAAACTCAACTCCCATTGTTGCATTAACATAAAGCAAAATACGTGTAATTGTTATCTTGAAAATACCTCTAACGTTTTTTTCTGAAATGTGTTGCATACAATGAAATGCCCTTGCCAATACCTTCCCCATTCTCTGCCTACCTCTTTCCGGCCTGAGCCGAAAATGACAAAAGGCAATAATTAAAGCCATTTTAATTTAATGTATCTGAAGCCCGAAAAAATATATTTTATAGAGAAAGTTGTGTATTTAATTGTTATTGTTCTTGTCCAATTGGAGTTGATAGGAACATTTTTTTTTCAACGCTCTTCAATTTTTCTCAAAGCAAATGAATATGGGAAAGGAACTTCAATTTATTTTACATCCCTTGATCCTTGCATGTTTTCGTAACAACCTAATGTTTATTGCGTAGTGACCGAACAAGTACGTCGCAGGTCAACGGTAGGAAAATGTGTGAATACAGTTGGTATTGGTGATGGGGAGTGTGCGGTTAGAGCAGACAAAATAAAAGGGTGCTGTCGATTATTTGTTATCCTTTGCGCCTTTCACGTTATCCTGTTTGCACATGGTCATTACCAGAGACCTATTAACTCTTGACCGGTATCGAGCCGCCGTAGTTCAGTGGTAGAGAGTTGGCGTAGCATTGGAGAGGTCGTGGGTTAGACCCCAGCTGCAGACCGTCCTGACCTGCCGACCGTTTTTCCAGAGGTTTTCCTTAGTCACACCAGGCAAATGTCGGGACAGCACCTTCAAAATAGGTCCTGGCCGACACCTTCTCGAAACATTTCCCCTCCCCTATCCCGGCCTGAGTCTTATATGCCTAAAGGCCATAAATGAAATTCAAATTCAAACACTTGATCGGTGAAAAATAAAATTCTACATTTTTTGAAGTTCTAAATAGGCATATTCTGATGCAGCCATTTGAAGATCGTAAATCTTAAGGGAAGTTGTTTTATCAAAAATAAGTGTGTATGAATTTCAACCCAATAAATGCAAACTTATTAACCTAATCAATGATGTGCTTCAAAAAAAGATGTCCAGGCGTTACCACCTGGAATCTGTTGCGTAGTGTCGGCTATTACGTTAGAAGTGGAGAAGATTAGCTTCCCTCAATTTTGAGCAGAGTTGGTATGATAAACAAGCTGTTAGAATGTGAATAACTTAGAATGTGAATTTTATGCTTGGCAAAGCATTCCATTTTCTTAAAGGGTGCAAATATTAGTGTAAATATCCAAGAAGAAAGGGAAATGAAGTTCCTACTCACGAACTGTGGCAATATAGACGGAGATACGCCAGACATTGAGAAATTGTGTTCTGGTAGTACCTTAAGGTAAATCTTGGTATACCTTATTTTTATATGCGTCAGTCTAGTAACTGTTGACTTCGGCCCGTAACGATTATCCGTCACGTTCTAGTTAAAATCCACACCCGGAACTTTCGAGTCCTTGGCCTAACACCTTAGACCGCACGGCTACTCGGTCGGCAGGCACCTCAAGGGCTGAAGCACACTCACTGCTTATAAGGGGCCACGGTGACTCAGAGGTAGAGCGCTTACTCCTGATGCATGGATTCCTGGTTCGATCCCGGCTCGTGCCATATGGGTTTTTGTTGTGCACAAATACCACGTGCATGTGTTCTCTCGGGTTGTCACGTTTCCTTCTATTTTCTTCTATTATTCATTCCGACTATTTTCCTATCAACAGTCGACTGGTGTGAGCCAAAGTTGCCTGATGGCCATAAACTAAGTCTAAACTCCATTTTTGCAACTGACCCTAAGTGTTCAGAGAGTTGATTGACGTCATATTTTGGCTTTCTAATCAACACTAGACGGATTGTCCTTATAGCAAAGTACGTCAAGTTTTGGGTCGGGTCTATGCTTGGGACCAAGCCTGACCCTGTGGCCCGAGGACATGTCACCCGGGCGGCAAATAGAGCATTTCATTATTTTCTTGCATTTGAGGGGTAGACCGCGACTGGAGGTGTTACCCCCAGAGCACGAAAAATACGAAATTGGAACTCATTAAGTTCTGAGACCGGGTCAATCGGTTCAAGTTTTAGACCGGATCACCTATGCCCGGGTCAGGTCGGGACACCAAAACTGATCTGGTTTCAGCTCTGCCATGCAACTTCCTCTATATTATGTTGTTAGTATTCATTTTTTCAGAATTTCATAAGAATTCGCTATTTCAATATTCCGATATTGTTCAGTATATTGATACTGTTCAGTATTTCAGTATATCTAAATAAAGATGTTTCAGTATATTGTTATTTCGGTACATCGATATCTCGATATTTCGGTATATCGATATATCGGTATTACCTATATTTTAGAATTAGATATTCCGGTAGTTTTTGTATTATCAGTATTTCGATATTTCGGTATGAGTGATACCGAATTTTCTGTATTCGGAAATACCAATACCGATTTCGGTATATCGATATTTTTGACAGCCCCACTATGACATGTTTTCTATTAAATGTTTCTTATTCAGTTTCTAAATGTTAAGCCTTTCTAATTTAATTGATAAAGTATTCCATGTTTTTGTCATTATTAATAATTTTGTTTTATACCTATTTCTCACTTCAGTTATTGGTATGACATATGGTAAAAATTGAAACGTTTCGGTACCGGAAAATTTACGAATGCACTCCTGATGACTATTCAAAAGTTGGAGAAATATACACTCGCTTGCTCGTGTGAAGATAAGCACACCCTTTCTGTGCACTGTTCGGGATCGACAGATATTTTTTGCGTGAACTGTACAAGAAAGGAAGAGATGATAAATATTGTATTCTGAAAAATAAATTGTTTATAGACCTATAAGATATTCTTTAATTATCTTATTAAAAATAAAATATTTTCTTATTAAAGTGGAAATAACATGAAGTGTCTTCCAGCTTAATCATAATATAAGATTAAGGAAATAGTAATTATTGTAATATTGTTTGAAATATATTACTATGGTGGTATAAAGCTCAAAATATCTTTGAAAATGATAAAAAAAAAATCCCTTTGAAGATGGTAAGAGTAAAGTGGTCCGTGAACCCTCGCTACTAATAAAATTGGTCCGCAGTTGAAAATAGTTTGGAGAAGGCTGATCTAGTATATTACCCACGATAGCCTGACACTTAGTGTGTTCACAGGACGAAATTTTAGCAGCAATATTTGAATCAGGAGAACATTGTCGAGCTAGCTAGTCTTTGGACAGATGTGAAAGTTGGTGTTGAATGTGATGGAAAATTACTTCAGCGGCAACAACTTTAGATCCTTCAGCTGTATTTCTCATTACATTTTTTCTATCAACTTTCATTAGGCATTATTCCGAGTCATTGTGTTTTCCACTATTCTCATGAACTTTTACAGCTTTACGTCCATCCCACTTTACAAGAAAATTCTATGAACAGAGCGTGCATACACTTACAATATTCACTATTAGCAACTGCAGTTAGCCACTTATGAGTTCTCCCAAACTTTATTATATGCACACAACCTTTTCTTCTTGAAATCATCATTTTCGCATCTATTCTTTAATTTTGAAATCATCCTCTTTTCCTTTTCAGGCTATTTTATTGGTAATTGTTCTATATTCAAAGTGAAATGTAGCAAAAAAAAACATGACTTACGGAGTGACACAGACAAAAAAGACACCTGGCAACAGTGTTACCAGAAAGCTATTATTGAATAATAGAATTTGAATTTATTTTAGGGTCTTTAGGCAACTATGGTTCAGGCCGTATGATTGATGGTGGAATGAAGAAAGTGGGAGGAAACGGGAGCACCCCGAGAAAACCCACGCACACGGTGTTTGCCCACCACAAAGCCCACATGGCATGAGGAGGGCTCGATCCGACGACCCCTAACACTAGAGATTGAATAATAGAGCACTGAATACTAGTTATTATTGCAGTTTATCAGATTTCTGCTGCTGCCCTCAACAATTTAAAACCAAGTTAAAATCAAAGAAAATGATAAATAAATATACTTAATAATAATAATAATAATATGTGCAATTATCAACATTATACTTGGATAATAAACAGAGGACAAATCACCGTCATACATGTTAGCGTTACGGGACAAGTAAATAAATATAAATACATTCGCTATTACCTACATTTTATAAACTAAAGATATAGTCTAAAAAAAACATAGCTAACCTATCTATATAAATAAATTATTTATTGGAAAATATTCCAGAGCTCACTTCAAATTCATGCCTGTAACGGAGCCTTATGTACTGCCTGTGTAGTGGCGGTTTCGAGAAATTAAATTTGGGAATATAATAAAATGTAATTGTGAAAGGATTCTCACCGAATAAAGAACTAAGGTCGAAGAAAATTCCCGGAGCCCAAACAATTTCTGGAGTCCCGGGCTGTACGGAGTAATCCCAGACTAGTGGTAACGCTAATGAACTAATTTTGTGTTTTGGAGCAAGGACTACTTGGTCTCAAGACTAGTACATGAAATTTCCTTCCTGTGGTATAAATAGTTTTGATTTACTTCTTCCTGTATTCATAAAAAATATATACTGAAACTTTGTCGCGTAACTGCTTGTATTACCTCGAACACTGGATTGAAGTTCTCAAATAACATACAAGTATATTCCAAGCCAAAGCTAATGTCGACAAATTGTTTGAAACTATGAAAGAGATTCTCTCCAGTTCTCCAAATGTTTCTACTTTCTAGCATAGGTTTATGAAAAAAGAAAGTAGAAAGATAACAAGAGATGCATCTAAACAAGCTATCCCCTTCGGGAGCTGTCCCTGACTGGCTTGACCATTCTTCGTGGAGTGGGGAAAGGGGCTTTAAATTTTGTCATTTAGGAGTAGCAGTCTTTACCGTCCCCTTCGTTTTTACTATCCCACCTACCCCTTCATAACTATTTATGGACTTCAGGAAGTAAAAAAAAAAAAACGGTTTGAATCTCCATGTGTCAACACATTTTTCGCAGAAAGAGGACGATAGTGATGGTCCAAGGCACAAGGCAAGACCATTTTGGACCTGGTATGCTCCAACTCTAATTTGGGTAATTGTAGTATTTGTTTATCGTAAGATATATGTAGCAATTGTGTCAACAATACATTAGGTTTAACAATGAACGACAAGTCATATCGAAAATTTAGAATGCTCATGTCTTGAGTATTGATGTATTCCTTCCATTGTTGAGTAGCTACCATAAAAACCGAACGAATGAACGATCCAAGTTTGTGCTAAATCTTTTATTTTAGGTGAATTTAGTGATGAGTAATATAGCTCATTATTTTTGGCAACAATAGCTTGATTTCAACAATGGTTAATAATTAAATCGAAAATCTGTTCGTTTGCATGTGTTCTTTCTTTTCTAATTTGGATATCGAGAAATTGAGTTCATTCTTGGTCTATATTCATTTGAATGGAGTGGTAGCTTTGGTAAATACTTGCTCAGATTTCTGTGTTTCGATGTGTTCTTTGAAAGATAATGGATACCACCATTTTCAACAATTAATTGATTGCAATAATGTTGAATTGAAAACTTTGGTACACCGGATACAAAAGGACTTGATTTATTTCATCTTAAATCCAATTATTGTGTTTGTATTTGCATTGGGCTGTCAGTTATTGACGGTCATTGTCGTCAACAATACACTTGTCTTAACAATACACTTGTCGTCAACCATACACCGGTGTACCATTTGAATTACTATTTTATAAAATTACGAATCTGAGTAAAAACAATCGGAACTGATATTGTTACCAACCCTAATGTTCAAATAATATTTGGCATATTTTTGCTTAACTCTATTACTTGTACGCGTATTCATAGAAATGGAGATAGATAAACTTATAGTTTATTTTTAAGATACATTCAAAACTCGAAAAATTCTTTAAAAATAATAACTGTTCTTATTTTTTTCTCTCCAAAGGTTTACTGAATATTTATGTGAAAGTGTATACTATTTTAATATAATATAGGTTTATCCAAATAGTTAATAATTTTATGGGACACATATGTCCCAATCTGCATGAAAGTTAACAAATCATCTCTGCTATGCGAACTAAGAATGTAAGAATTTTTTATCGTTGTTTAATTGTTGACACAATATTTCTCCATAAATATTTTATTGAAACTATCTGCATTGTTTTTATATTTTCCTCACATCTTATTCTTTCAGTGTATTTTATGAATTTCATAGATTCTAGCTAAAAGTTTTGTTCGTGGCTACATTGAAAACACACTGAAGTGCAAGGGGAAAAAATACACTTCGTAGTTTTGCTAATTCTCTTCCTCGTGATTGGTGTGTTCCACGCGCACAAGGAAAAATATATCAATCTCAAAACCTTTGCGTTCCCGACTTGCGGAAACACAAATTAGGACGTTGTTGTTTGCTAATCATAGCGACTGTAAAGTTGAATTAGACGAAGAGGATTTGTTATTTCTTGAAAACGACGTGGGCACAGTTATACCTGAAAGTGAATCTAAAGCTCTGGTCATAATTGATGATCCCAGTGTTACTGAAAGTAAACAAGAAATTATCGCAGAACAACCAAATGTAAAAAATCCAGTAGATGTAAAGTGGAGAAAAAAAATATGAGGTACTGTGGATATTACACCTTCTGTGACTGTCGAGTTGGGTAATGTGAAAATTCAAATTTAGATGCAAGTTCGACCCATTTACGTATTTTCCTAACCACTGCAAAATTTTGAAGGATTATTAAATGATATTGTCATTTCACAATCCATCCTCTATGCACAGCAAAAAGGGTATGTGTTTTCGACATCTGCAGATGAATTGAGTGCCTATGTCGGTATGATGTTGGTAATGGGATACCACACATTGCCAACTATACGTGATTTTTGGTTCACAGATGAGGATTTGAGAGTATCATGTATTGCTAATATCATGAAATATGAACGTTTCATGACAATTAGAAGTTATATTCACTTTTCTGACAACGAGTGAGAACTTCCGAGGAGTGATCCTAACCATGACAGAGCTAGTAAAATAAGACCTTTGATAACGCATTTTAATGAGGCATTCCAGAAAGTACCCCAGTGAAGAAAATGCACCCCAGCCCCGATGGTACAATTTTTGTCGCCATCGGCCCGGCGTCGGCGGTGTGACAGTCGAGAAAAAGTAGCATTTAAAGGTGGTCCACCCGTGGCCCGATGCCAAATGGGCGCGTTAGGCAAAATTTTTGTTGTCAAAGGGCCTAAAGAACGAAGCTAGGAATGATCTAACTAGCTTAAACTGATCCTTGCAGTGTACCAATCACACTAGTACATTTTGTGAAAATGGTTGGCAAAAGGGTGGGGAAGTTTTTTGCCTCCCTTGTCCCGACTATGGGTTTGGGATTTGGTTGAGACTGAGGAAAATGATGACCATGTCCTAACAAGGCGGGAATATGACGGCAAGAATAGTCGAGAAGAAGGCGGGCCACCAACTATCTGAGACAATCATCAGAAAACAATTGTAATTAAAATCAGTGATAATCACGATACATCTACAATAGCCGTGCTTACGTCGCTAAACGTCACCAAACTATCGTGTTATTCTCTGAGTACTTATTCAACGTAATCATCAAAATACTTCGAATTGACTCCAAGTATTGTGTCCCTTCGCATTCTTCTTTCTCTTTGTTATCAATGGACTTTGATGACAGTAAGATAACGGACAACAGCTATGTGCCACACCTACTTCCATGTGTTGGTTTCCATGTGAGTTAATGTGTTTTAAGAGTACGTCCTTTAACAGCAAGGAC
This sequence comes from Lepisma saccharinum, assembly GCA_022664845.1. Classification (NCBI taxonomy): domain Eukaryota; kingdom Metazoa; phylum Arthropoda; class Insecta; order Zygentoma; family Lepismatidae; genus Lepisma; species Lepisma saccharinum. The sequence goes on from JAGDQP010000377.1 coordinate 41,284, forward strand.
ATCACACGACTTTTATCAGGATACAAGATTGTACAATTTAATACCCCTTTCCTAACCCCCTTCCCCTTTCTGTTCTTGAGTTATTTGAATATGCAATTATTCTAATCATAAGTGAGTAAATAATGAAACTCTTTCAAGCACTTACCGAAACTCAGCTATCGACATAGCTTTTAGCTTTCCGAAAAGGCAATCTATGTGTTTCGGTGCCAGTCTGCATTTAGATTATAATTCCAACAAGTGGTGCGGTGAGATGTAAGCGTGCAATTGTTATAAGATCGTCAGTACCCACAGTAAAAAGGTAAGAACTAATCGTGTCGGATTCCATTTTGGAAAACGAAGTGGGTTATTTTCTTGTCTAAAATTTGAACTGTCCAAAAATAAGATTGAAATGTTTTGAATATGGTATTCGTAATTTTGGTTTGGAAAACTCTCAATGAAGTTTAACGTTTGGCACAAAAATGGCTTTCTCAATAACCCCAATCTGTAAATAAATGACCAAAATATGTTATTACAGTGTGATGAATACTAACAATAAGAAACTTAATTGAATCGGCACAAATTAAAATTATACTAAATACTTTTCACTAAATTGTAATAAATTAGTTTCCTTTGTGAATATTAGAAATAGGCCTTTCTAATATGTTTCTTCTTTTCTTTCGATGTTTTCTTTTCTTTTTTGTTATAAAATTTACCTTTGGAATAAAGTTGAAATAAATTTTAAAAAACGTACCTAAATGGTAGTACATATTCTTAGAATCGACATGTACTATTTCAGTTAATCCTCCCAAGTTTGACTGAGGATTTGACGAGGACATTCCGTTTGTGGCGAAGTCGTCACAAAAGTGACTTAATAAAATGATAAAGATGTCCACGTTCTTGTGTGTCCTGGTTTAAATAACAGAGAATGATGTGAGTTTGTTCCTTACGTTTAAAAAAGACAAAATTTACTCTCAAACAGAAGAAATTCGGGGATGTGGAGACAGAGGATCTTCGGAAAACGACAGATAATTTACCAATCTTAATGTTAGAAGACTCCAAAATGCTACGAAGAGTTGAGACATCGATGGGTCAAAGGTGTAGTTGGTAGAGCAATAATTTGAAACAGAAATCATATAAGATCGTAATGGGTATACACTTTCGATTTGATGGCTTCTTAGTTGAATAATCTTTGGTTATATCTTGTATTTCCAGAAAGAAAGGTCATTGGAATTTTCCCATCTTTACTCAGATTGAACAATGTTCTGCATGGAGAACACACTCATATCTCATCAACAATAAAAAAAACACTTACTTTATATACAAGAAGGAAGTGCGTTTTAAAAGCTTCTTCATTGACTTAATATTTTACATCTTTTTTGATAAACTCTCCATGTACAGTCAGCGCCAAAATGTTGTACCCAGTCGTTTTTTTTCGCCAAATAGCTTTGGAATGGTTGAACAAATTAGAGTATAATTTCTTTTGTATCTTACAGCTAATCTCATTCTTTTTACCAGGGGCGTATACTGTGGACTATCTAGGCTACCACCGCTGTCTAAGCTTGTGAACTGCACAAGTTATATTAATTTACATGAAAGGGAGGTCAGAAAACCTATCATCATCTTCATCAATGTTATGTGTGACCTCCGTACCTTCTTTCGAGTTATCTTTGGCTACTGGTTATCCAAGCAGTGAATCCAGAATACGCCACTGTTTTTTACGCTACAGAAAACTATACTCAAATCTGTGAATTCATTCCAAATTTATTCGGAGAAGAAATTTTATGTCTGGGTACAAAATTTGGTGATGTCTGTAACACATATTATGTTCAGAATATGTCCTGATAAGCTTTGATTCAATAATTTTAGCAACGAATTTATTTAATATTTGATGATAAAAGTGACGAATTACTGTTAAACCAATAACCTAGCAGTTTGCAAATGCAGATTCTATCGACACTCTTCCCAACTTTTTCGTTTCTGTCTTTGTCTACCAAAACAAATCGACATACAATATTAATTGTTTGAAAAAGCTACAGAAAATGTACAAAAAGGGAAAGTGTTCAAAATATCTAGATATTATATTTTTGATCTTTTATATACATGAGAGAGAGAAATCTTAATATGTATATTGAATGTTATACGTTTGTGGATTCAATTTTCTGATTAAGCCGAGACGACTTAAGTTGGATTCGACAGCGTGACGAACTAATAGCATGGATTAAAGTTAGTGGTGCTACACTTATATGTTGGGTTTACCCACTCCATACACAAACTGTACTATCATAACCAAACCTCTATTTATTGCGCTGTCTGCAGAGCGATTTTGCTGACCGCAGATTTCTTGTCAATTGTGTGGCGTGCAGTGTTGTCATATCTTCTGTGAGGAACTTAGCAAGAGTTAGAACAACTAACTTGGACTTAAAGCAACACAATAAGCACAAAAGAGAACAATTTACAAACATTGTCAAAAATGTATTTTGTCCCGCTAGATTGACGCTTTGTCCCACTGTGGAATTGTTTCCATTAGTCACTGTATTAATCCATAAGTACAACAAACCTAATATTGCCACTCCGGTTTAACTTATAGATCATTTGATTCATATATGGAATTCTTTACTAAATGTGTTTACTTTGTTTAAATATATGCACATTATATTCCATTTCAGATTAAATGCCCAATACCAAATTACAAATGTCAATATTTGTTCTAAATTCAAAGCTCGTGTCATTTACTTTAAAGTCATTCCACACGATGTAGCGACCTCTGTGCACCATCGGGTGGTTGCATCATAACTTACACTCTCCCTTCTCTTTTTGTGTGTTTTCTTTTTCTTCTTTTTCTGAAACTCTGTTGATTCAGAGACAAAGGTTATATTTTTCTTTAGCCGACAGCGACACAAATCAAAGTTTTTTTATTAGTCCAAGTGTGAAAATACTGACCCTATCCCATTATCTTTCTCATTGTTGAAATGGCGGGTTTTTATTCTTTATTGCTTAGTTATTCTCTGAATATCTTATTGTCTTATATTCTTCATTTAATTTTCTTCCGTTTTAATCTTTATAAACAATCTTTAAACTTCGATTGTAGCATTTAGTTTCGCTAAGTTAGTTAAGTTGTTGGGCTACTTCCCTTCCTCTTTTTTATTTCCAGTTTGATTCTCGCCTCTGCTTTGTCGGTTGGGGATAGAGACAGCACATAATGGCCATCTTATAGTGAAAGCTCCGGCAAAAGGGCTGCGTTTTAAAGTTACAAATATAGTAGAAAAATTAGGCAGCCAAGTGATTTAAAGTTTATAAATATAAAAGCAGCATCTTCAGACGAAAAATACATAGTAGCAGTTTTCTACAGCCACAGCAAGGTGTAGGGGAAGTAGAAAATATTCTGTTGTTTGTAGTTGCATCTTCCATATTGATTCAATCTGGAAGTGGACGAAGAGAAGCTTATGGTGGTTTGTCAGTGTGTGAAAATGGTTTTGTGCATATATGAGGTGTGAAGTGGTTCCTTTCTAGGTTTTTAAAATAAAATATAATTCTTTGTGGGTCTGAACTCCTTTTTTAGTGTGTGTGTGTGTGAAAGTGATTTGTGTACCTGCAGGATGCAAGTGGTGTGGTTTTCTTTTGAAAATATGAGTTTAGTGAATATGATCGCTTAATTTGGTTAGCCTCGGGGATCGGTTTTCTAAATTCATGTATGTATGGCTAATAGTTCAAAATTCTCCTCTCTATCTGAAATCCAGGTCTGATTCACGCCGCGTGTTTCGGTAGAGAAATTCCAGTATGATATCCCCTATTTTGAGAGTACAGGAATTCACACCTTGTACCTTGAGTAACGCAGTATTTAGATAAGCACTTCCTGTTTTCCCTCACATTTTTGACTGTTCGTTTTTGGAAATTGGTGCGGCTAAATTAAATATGATTCCCATAGTTATTTATGTCTGATATAATTAACCTCATAAATTAAACTATCGCAATGCTTTATTTCGGGAACAGAGTTCAAAACGTCTTCGTTACTTTCGACATCCGTAAGCCAGACTACGCTAATAGGAATTGAATTTTTGAAAATTAAGCTAACCCAAACTATCGATCTTATGTATGATTTTATCAAATTGGCGGTTAGGTTGTGCTGTTGGAAAATGTAAATACATACGAAAATTTTGGCAATAATTTTTCGGAATATCAAAAGCTAAATTCTGACCAGTAAATACCGTTGTATTTAATTATTTTCAATTAATGATGCGTTTTGTAATAGTGAAAAATCGTTTTAACTGGTCCAAAGTGTACAATAACTAACCTAATATTTTGGAAACAGAAATATCGTAATAAAGATAAGATAAAATGAATTTTATGGGCGGTAAAGAAGTATCTTAATCTTTTGAAGAGAATACGTGTGTGAAATTATGGCTCTGCTCAGAGGTTACTGTAATCTGCTGAATTTTTATCTGTGATATGAAATTAACAACATCTGTTGGAAACATGTTTTGATGTGCTAAAGCTTTTATTCAGAAACCTTTTTTTTTTCAAACGAAATTCAATGATCAAACTTTCTGTATTGCGTTTTTTTATGTAAAATAAATACATTTTTACCAGATATTCCTTGTGTGAAGGTTTTTATTAAGAAGTAGGTAGTTTACCATCATAGTGGTATGTCACTCAACCGTTCGTTATGTCAGTCCGCGGAGTAATATTTTTTCTACATGTATGCGATAAAGTGATTCAAATGCAGTTAGGTTCGGATGTTTTTACCAAATTCTGAAGTAAAGTTTAGAGAATAGTCAAATGAATTAAGTTTATCTTAATTTCACTGTCAATGCTAACTTACGCGTGGCTGCGTTGGGTCTTGTCCCCATGAGGAAATCGCGGATGGGCCACACGGTGGCCCACAGGCGGGGGTAGACGGCCGATGGACTGTGGCCGGCTAGTTGCCGGGGAGTGGGAAACTGGGTGGGATGATCAGAAAACCCCACCATTTCCCGACACCAGGAGGCATGCCATCAGTGGGTCTACCATATGCCGAGTATTTCCGGCCAGTTGTCCAACAAATTGCCAGTCACTTGATGGGAAATGAAGTGGCAATACCTTTGGCCCAACTCTTTCCCACCTGTGAAACAAGATATGGCCCAACCATAACAAAACACATTTGCCCTACCAGCAGCCCATACTTGGGCCACTCGATACCCAACCAAATTCTCACCTGCATGCCCACTACCCAAAAAAGCTCAATGCCCAACTATTAGCCCACAGAAGGGCCATACGTTCCCCAGTTCATACGCCATTGGTTATCAAAAATGAGTGCACCTTTCCTGTCTGTATTGTAAAATATGTCTAAGCTTACTGCAATTTATATCGTTATTAGAATAATTTCATAGTCCCTGCCAATTCTCATGGATTGTAGATTTGCATCAACGCATTCACGTGGTATTTTGTTAGTTTCAATATCCTTAAAAAGTAACGAATAGTTAAGTAATTTTAAGAATTTTGAAAGGTATTCAATTCACTAACATGGTTCGTTAAATTCTTAAAGTTATATGAAGCCTATGAAATGTCACATGAAAGTGTTGTCTCTAAACTATAACCCGTAAAAATTGGCAGGGAATATTAAATTATTCGAATTACGATATAACTTGCAGTAAGTTTAGACATATTTTACAATACAGACTGGATGGAAGTGAACATGAAACCTGAATATCTTTCAACACCTGTAACACCCCGAAGAAATTACACTCGAATGAGTTAAACAATATCACACTTACTTGTCTTCACACCATCAGCACATTTTTGTCCTCTTCACTGTCGATGTTGGACGATAACTAAACCGACACAAGAAAGTCACTGAAGCCACCTATTTCAACGTAAAGGAAGGCTACAATGAATTTCAAGTCTATGGTCCAAGTTTCCCATTGTCTTCTGGCATCGCCGTCTCCAATGGTTCATCACTTGCTTACACAGGTCCTTGCCGTCATCTCCTGGGTTAACCTTATCCTGCCGTCATACGATGTATTCATTAAAAAAAAATATCCCAAATGATAAACAGAAAAATATCAGGTTGCTATATTCCTACACCTAAATACAAGATGGCATTAACATTTCTTCTGAAGCTGCTTGTAGTAACTTTGCGGTCACCTAGACTAAGAGAGCCTAATTTACCAACAGCTGATAGATTGGATTAGCAATCGAAAGGTCTTGAGAACGATGCTAGTGGCCGTTCATCTGACTGAGGTTTCTCAGTTACACCTGGCAAAAACTGGAGTGATACAGCAATGCACAAAAGTAGTGGCATGGTGTGTACTAATTTTGTGACTTGAAATTCCCTGAGTTTTCCTGGTTTTCCATGATAACATTTTTTTAATTCCCTGAGTCCTTAGTATAGTGGAACATGTAAATATTACGCAATGACATTTCTTTTAATCCTACCGCCACCCAGTACAAATATGTTGTATATTATTCGTATTTCACAAGTAAAAAATCTTTAAAACAGAGAATTTTAACACATTGAAAAATTCGTTTAGCAGCGGGAATGGAACTCACAACCCCCGCCTTGCTCTTACCAACTCTGGACAGGTCTACCTCGTAGATTTCCCTGAGTTTTCTTTATAAATTAAAAAAAAAGTCCTGAGTATTCCAGATTTAAAAATTTCCCTTAGTATTTCAGGTTTTCTAGTGTGGTAGGCACCCTGAGTGATGCATATCAATAAGACTTTTCTTCGCTCAGAAATGAATATCGTTGACTGGAACAGATAAGCATAATTACATGACACAGTTGTGTGGAAAATGTTGACTTGATAAGTAGCTAAACAAGGTTGACAAATAAAACACCCAGCGGCCCAAATAATATGTCCAAAAAGCGCACACATTTGCATAGTATCCTCGTTGTATTCCGCAGACAGATTGCTGCCCAATGGAACTTATTAATTTTAATTGGTAGATCTTGCAAGCTGAAGGAAGACATTGATGAGACTTTCGGAAGTATTCCGAAAAGACAAGCGTCAAAACTGTTACTCATAGCTGTACCTACAAACTATTCCCTTGCCTATTGCCTTCCAATATCGTCTCCCTTATCTGTCTCGGCCTGAGCATGAGGTGCCAACAGGCTACAAATAAATTCAATTTAATTCGAATCAGAAGTAAAAAAGAGGAAAGAAATAACAAGACAAATTTGTGAAAGAATAATAATGGAATTATTACAAATGGAGCAAACCTCAATATCAACGGATAATGTGCACGCAGGGACCAGGGCTGCCCAGTTTTGAGAATGTCATGACAACTACTCCACACAAACACTCGGAATGTTAAGACCATACATTTTGAGCCATGAATACGTCATTTATATTACTTCTGTTTTGTTTTAAATAATACCCTTCGCTTTTAGCACTTGCCAATAATTCAGCATCTCCTATAATAAAGTAACAACTATGACAAAAATTAAGCGAAACTTGAATTTCTGATTTCAGCTCAGTTACTGAACTTTTATGCCTATCAGCACTGCATGTGTTTTCAAGAATTGGAAACAAGAACTCTTCCAACAAATAAATTTGAACCTAAATGTTCACAACGGTATCTTTGGAACAGTATCTAAATTAACTTCGAAAAAAAAAACCACCCATTTTCAGTTGACATCACAATTTTGGGTACTGTATGCAGCATTACATAATGCAGTGATGAAAGAATATTTTTCTCGCGCCGCGCTGACGAAAGCACATAACGCAGTCAGCTAAGGAAGTTAAATTTGGCAGAATCGAATAACATGCAGAACTGGTAAATTCCTAGGTGGATTCACAGGAGAAACGAAAGTTTAAATACGGGGTAAAAGTATCCCGTTCATTGTTAAAATGGGACAACATTTCTCACCTCAAAATAAAATACGGGACACTTGGCAGCCTCTGCATGGTCACAACGCAGAAGATCATAAGTATATGCTCCTGCACTCACATAACCCCTTGATTTTACATCACATTTTCAATTCTATGCAACCGAAACAACGAAAATATCTCTCATATAGAGATTAACCTAAAAATTATTACATTTGTTCTATTTGATTTTGTATAACAACTCTATCAGTTGTCACTATAATCCAAAACATTATTTCCAGCCACCTGTGTTCTGCAATGCCTGAAGTAGTTATTATAGTGAATACGTATTTTACGGGTTATGGTAAGTGGCATTTAAGAGGTATGTGTAGCCTTTCATTTACGTATCTATACCAAGCAGCCGTAGCTCGGTCTCGGTGGTAGAGCGTTGGGGCGCCATTCTGGAGGTCTTGGGTTCAGTCCCAACGGCCGACACTCCTGACTGAAGTTTTTCCAGCGTTTTTCCTTAGTCATACCAGGAAAATACCTGAATGACACCTTCAACTTAGACCCTGGCCGACATCTTGCCGCACCCTTTCCTCTAACCTAGCTATTCCGGCCTGAGCCCTAGATGCCCAAATGCCATAAATAAAATTCAAATTCATAAACATTAGTTCTCTGATTCTGGATTACAGTCGGCATTGAACGCACGCGAACACACAGCCTAGAATACACAGCCTAAACCGCTGGGGCTATTGAAATCAAATTTGGCATAAAGGTACAACATCACTATTTGATTACGAAAATGTTACCTAATGAGTCCAAAGACACATCCTTGGATCCAAAATGGCGGTAGCAAGAAATGTATTTTCCATATCATTTGAGCTAGAGATACGAAATTTGGCATAAAGGTGTATTGTCACTAGTAGTTCAAGAAAATATTACGAAATGTTGAAAAATTCGCCATCTTGGATGCAAAATGGCCGCCGAACCCATTGTTGTATAGAATAAACAGCCTAAACGGCTGCAGCTAGAAATATCAAATTTGGTAACACTGTTCATTATCACTTGTATGTTACTAAAATATTACATGATGTGTTCAAAGGCGCCATCTTGGATCCAAAATGGGGGACCTAAAAATCCATTTTCCACACCGTTCAAGCTAGAGATACGAAATTTGGCATAAAGGTGCATTATGACGAGTAGTTTAGGGACATATTACAACATTTGGGAAAAGTCGCCATCTTGGATCCAAAATGACTGCCCAAAATCCCATTTTGCTCACCTTTTGATCTGGATAAATGAAATTTTACTTCAATATGTACCATCACAAGTAGGTCACGACAACATAAGATAACTTTCAAAAAGTCGTCAACTTGGATCCAAACTGGCTGCCCCCAAAACCCAATTTCCAAATCATTGAAGGTAGAGAAACGAAATTTTCAATGAAGGTGTATGACCAAAAGTAGGTTACAATAAATGGGGTAAACTTCCCCTTTAGGGGCGCAGCCCCCCGTGGGAGGGTGCAGATCGACACCATGGTGGTGTAATGTTGCTGGGAGTTTTTGGTAAAGATAAAGGAGGCGCATACTCTCAAAAACACTGAAGTTGTGGGGCGAACCACCTACGGGGGTCTGGGGAGGGCAGCGCTCCCACCGAAACAAAGCGAGTATATATACCAGGTGTATGCATAAGTTTTTGCCGGTTTTTGTGGTAAAGAAAACACGTAATTTTCAAGGGAAATTAATTTTGTTTTATTCAAAATATTGGCCATCGGCTTTTACACATTTCGCGCATCTTTCAGGTAATTGATGCATACCATGCCAGAAAAACTGCTTGTCTTTTGCGGCAAACCATTCGTCGAGCCATTTTCCAACGTCTTCGAAATTGCTGAAGTGCTGCTCTGCGAGCGCGTGCCCCATTGATGCGAAGAGGTGATAGTCAGATGGCGCCAGGTCTGGGGAGTACGGCGGGTCAGGGAGGATGTCCCATCCAAGCGATTTCAAGGTGTATTTCACTGGTTTTGCTGTGTGAGACGACGCATTGTCGTGTAACACAATCACTTTGCCATGTCTTCGGGCCCATTCCGGTCGTCTTTCGATCAATGCGTGATTTAAATTAATCATTTGTTGGCGATAGCGTTGTGCATTAACGGTTTTGCCGGGCTTCAAGAGTTCATAATACACAATACCGCTCTGGCCGAAGCGATTTGGCCTTGGTGTTGAAGGACCGGCTTCGCCAGGTGAAAGCAAAGATTTTTTCCGCTTCTCGTTTTCAAAATAAATCCATTTTTCGTCACCCGTCACAATTCGATACAAAAAGGATTTTCTTTCGTGGCGTTGAAGCAGCGTTTCACAAGTGACTTTGCGATTTTCCATTTGACGTTCATTCAAATCGTGTGGGACCCATTTACCCAGTTTATTGATCTTCCCCATTGCTCGTAAACGTCTGCTGATTGTTTCTTGTGACATATTTAATGCTTTTGCCAATTGCTGTTGAGTTTAAGTTGGGTCATCCTCCAATAACACCTGCAATTGCTCGTTTTCGCACTTTTGTGGTTTACCAGAGCGCGCACTGTCTTTCACATTGAAATCACCACTTTTAAATTGTCGAAACCGTGTCTCACATGTTCTAATCGATGGAGTGTGTTCACCATATGTTTCTACCAGCACACGATGACTTTCAACAGCCTTTTTCTTTTGATTAAATAAGGAAAGCAATGCGTACCGCAAATGTTCTTTTTCAGGCACAAACTTCGACATGATCACTGAACTATAAAACAAAGACGCTAGTGTTTGGCGGACTCAACTTGTGTGTGTTTGTAGTTTAATGTCAGACGAACAAAATGACGTATGTGTCAAATGAATACGCTGCGTACTTTTCGCTGGCGCTATCTCTTAGGTAAACCGGAAACTACCTATGCATACACCTGGTATATATATATATATACGTCTTGTGGGGTATCGTTGATCAGCTCTTGATGAATAATCAGCAAATCTATAAATAATTTCTCGATAGCTCTCATATAATGCGAGATTTGAATTTTTGAAAATAAAAAAAACTTCGAGATCTACCTCAGCCTGTAGGCCTACCGAAAGGGATTTTTTTTATTTCAAATTTAAGTATGAATGCAGTGCAATCAGGGCAGGCATTAATAAAATGTTTTAATTATAGAAAGTTTATTATAAATGTTCTTGAAATGTTTGTTGGATGGCTAATAAAACTCTCATTTCTTACAAATTTCTTCAACTCAGAGTGACGGAAATCTAGCCTATTAGCTTAGGGCAGCGGTTTCCAAACATTTGATATGTTGAGGAATGTCTTTGTGTAGATGCATTTTTGGAAAATTTAAGCCAGGGAAAATTTAGGGTGTGGGGTCAGTCCGGACTTCGCCCCCCCCCCCCCCGCCGAAATTTGGACGTTTTAGTAAAATTAATATAACAAATACGTAGGTTCTTTCTGCAACAAATGCATAGGTTAAAGAGAGATGCCAATGCTCGAACTCCAAATAAATAGCAAACCTACTATCATTTATCAACTATTGCAGAACTCCAGAGATCAATGGCGGCGTAAGTCAGTCTGCTGCAAGTCAACTTGATTGATGTCCGTTCGCGAACACAATCGTGAGTGCATGCTGCTACTGTGAGCCCCGCGGGAAAATTCACTTGCAAAGATACCTTCTCGCTCACTCGCCGTAACCTACACGTAAAAATGGTTTCTTAAAATGTGGAGAGTCCTGCTTAACAGCTATTACTGTCATGCGCACAAATAAAGAGTTCTGAGATGGCATAGCTGTTATCACCGACCACCATTGATGTGCTCCATTGAGTAATTTTAACAAGCAATTATTCACTTGTGTCGGTGACCGGCGGGGGCACCGCTAGCCCCCTTTACGCTTCCACTCCCAGGGATATTTAGTTACCACCTGAAAACTCGAAAATTTTCCGTAATGACAACGAACGTAATGTGCCTATAAAGTTACCAAAACAATAAACGTATGCTAGCAAGCAAGCAGCGTTGTTATTGTGTGTTGATTTCCAAAGGTCCGCAATTGTGAATTACTGAATTATTGTCATTAAATATTTTTCGACAATCAAGTAATTAGTAATGCAACATTGCTAGTGCGTAGGAAATTATTATTATGTATTATTATTATTACTATTATTATAATTTGCATGTTGTGTAAACATAAATCCATAATTTTTCAGTTGATAAATTAAAATAATTAGTGCCAACTAAAGAAAGTAGCAGTATTCTTCAAATTCATAAAAAATGGAAGCATGTAGCTAAGAGCAAAATTTATTAATAGTCAGGACACGTAAGACTAGCATGTATCGCCGTCAGAACGCAATCCACCGGGTAATATGACTTACACTTATGCTGCACTACGGGAAAAATAAAATCATTGACCAAGCATTCGTTCATTGTGACATGTTTGGAGTAGTGGGCACAGCGCCAGGCTTGTAGGAGTCCGTGCGTTTTGCGACCGTGCAAGCTGCGACTATACAGAGTATCGTGCGCTTAGCAATCCCTCAAATATGCGTTTTGCGATCAATCTACTTATTTTAGAGTTGGTGATATCTTAACCAGTTAAGCTCATTAACGATATTACATTTTAATTGTGTATTCAGCAATATCGCTCGGTCTCTTGGAAGTCTGAGGTTCCGCAAAGCTAACCTAAAGTAACAGTTTCCACTCTGGGAACCAGCTTCTTAAAATTCCCCGGAAACAGGCAATAGTATCTCGAATTTCCCAATGCAGAACACATACATGTAAAACGAGAAATTTACGCAGAAAACATTAAATAAGGGAGAACAATCACGGTTGGAAGGTAAAACGGGAAAATATAACCTGATTTTAACTAACCCGCCTTATCTCGCTGCCGCTTTCTCGGCTTTAATTAGTATTTGTGCGTGACATTCGAGTTGACTTATATTACTTTCTGTGCGAAGTTAGTCATCAATATGTATGTTAAATTCATAAAAGTAGTGAATTCTGATGCTTCCCAAATTGAATTGGAAGTCGCCGTGGCTCAGTGCGTCGGACTGCCAATCGGACGGCCCGTGTTCAAATCCCAGCTAGGAAGCTGGAGACTTTTCTCGCACTCATTCGCCTATCAAATTTAGTTCCAAAGCATCCTTGCTATTTCTGGGCACCTTGGGTGGTAATGTCCTGTGTGGGTGAGTGGTAACACTCGCTGCCTTGTAATCAAGGGGTCCTAGATTCTATTCTTGGTAGGAGCATAAGTGGTTCGGAGCTCACTTTAAATTGTAGGTCCCGTCCTTCGGACGTAATCTTTATCGGATGAAAGGCAATGGCAAACCACCATTGCACAATGGGAATGGCAATGGTTCTCTACAAGATTCCTTAGTTTCACATGGCGAATGCCCTGATGGCACTTTAAATAAAACGCTGCGCAATACTTCCTTATCTTCTACCTACCCTAATCCTGGCCTAAGCTAAAGATGCCAAAATGACATAAATAAATTTAGAAAACAAACATCAAATTAAAAATACAGAGATGAATATATTTATTTAATTCTGAAAAGGATTGATTATAATTGTATACGTGTTGTATCGCAAAATTGTGGCAACTTTGTTTCCATAAACATATCGAATACTGATTTCAATGAATGTCAGTCGGCCACATTTCATTGAACCACTTAAAGAGTATCTAAATTAACTAGTGCCATCTTTCAATAAATGAGTAAACTACATGCTAATTTCAACTACATTACCAATGTCTCAATTTTGCTGCCACCTATTATTTAATAAATAAACTAAACGATTTGTGACATTTTGTGATTTCAAATTTAAGTATATTTCAATAAGCAAGTGGTTAATAAATTATTTTAACTACAGATACCTCTAAACATAGAAGTTATTAATCATCCATTATCTATGAAAAAATAAAGAATTGCTCATGGTTAATTTCTTAAAGCTTAACAGATATCTTAATTTCTCTCATTGCGAAAGTGGTGCAGAAGACAAAACATTATACCCGATTGGATAGTTAGAGTAGTGGTAAAGAGTTCAAAAATAATGCGGTAGGTCGTTAGATCGTGTAAACCCAGGTTATGTTTTGTTTTTAAGCTTATTATTCGTCTATTTTGTTTCTATTTATCAGATTAAACAACAGGGATACGGACAAGTTTATTTAGCCCTGAAAAAGGCTGATTATACGTAAATTCAGTAACGCGACCAATTACAATGTGCTTCAATTACAGCACGAAGCCTTTGCTCCATACTGTTGACAAGAGCTTCACAAAATCCTTCTCTTTCTGCTACCTCTTCCCACGCTTCGAGGACTAAATCTCAGAGAGCATTTTGAGTTGTTGGAGGAGGATGAGGCCAATTTTGCCGCAGTACTCGCTTGACCTCAGACCACACATGTTCGATCACATTCAGATCAGCTGCGTGAGCAGGCCAATCTAAAACGTGAACGTCGTGTTTTTCCCTAAGCCAGCATAGTACTGGTTTTGATGTGTGGATGGATGATCGATCATGTTGCATAGTGATTACTTCACATGGTTGAAGGTCACGGACAAATGGCAGCATTACATTATCAAGGATATGTATATACTGTTCACCTTCAGTGCTTCAGTACTGTGCAAGAAACCTAATCCCTGGGCAGACATCCAACTCCAAACTCTCACACTAACACGACCAGATGTTCTTTTCGGAGCCACATAACGGGCTTCGAACCTAGTCCCTTTCGGGCGGTACACAATGACAGGTCCTCCATCATTTGCACTAGAAATATAGAACACTTATCTGTGAAAACGGTTTCGTTCCAGTTCCGTTCCATGTTTTCTTGTGCAAATGGAAGTTTTCTTGTGCTCCAGCCTGAGAGATTCCTTTAGTGAAGCATGCCGGGCAAACAAATTGGCCTCCCTCAACCTCCTAACAGCTGTTTTCCGTAAACCCAGAAATTGTGCTGCTGCTTTGAGTGCGCGAGCCGTAGACAGTGACCGTGCAATAGCCTCGGCTACCAATCGGCGGTTCTCAACACACGTTGATATTCTCGCTATGCCAGGACAATGATTGAGCTGCAAATTACCAGTTTCATGGAAACGGCGAATCCAACGCTGAGGTCTTCTGGGATGTGTTCCATACCGTAATGCTGCTTGTCTTATAACCTTCTTCCAGGAACGCTACCACTCTCTCCATTTTCGCGTCCATTTTCATTATAGTTGTTGATACGATAGATGTTGTTGCATTTCGGAAGACATTTCGTTTTCTAAATTTTGAAGATATTTGAACCAAATTTTATTATGTTGTTTCAAAGCTTAATAGCTCGGCTAAGTTCGTTAATGAGCAAAATCGGCCCAAGGGGGTTGTTGGGAGTGAGGGTTGAAATTTTGAAAAAATATATATCAGCCCCTATGGAGTTTATAGGGAAACTTTGTCTGCATAAATTATAGTACTCCCTAAGAAGTTTACGGTGACACCAACGATTCAGGAGTTGTGGGGGTACGAGTGAAGGTGGGGGTAGAAATTCGAAATTTTTAAAAACATGTCTTGTGGGGTAACGTTGAAAAGCTCTTGATGATTAATCTCTAAATCAATAACTAGATTCTCGATAGCGCTCATATTTCGTTAGGAGTATATAAGGTGGCGGGTTTCATTGGGCCTGTTCATTTCAATTAGGAATATCACTGTATTCAGTTCTAATAACAAAAAGTTTGCACGGTAATTAGTTAACCTATATGGGTAATTTGTTACCGTATTTATAATTTTATGATGAAAATAAAATGATTAAAGTATATTTACTTAAAATGTTTTAATTTTGCACTTACCCCAATAAATTCAGTCAAAAACACTTGGAAATCTATCTCAACCTGTAGGCCTGTCGAAAGGATTTTATTATTTCTACGCGATACAAAATTATGCAATCTCTCCGTGCGGACGTAACTTTCGCTTGAAATTACTTCGGCCACCAGCTCGTTGCTTTACGCACTCACCATCTTCGCTTTTCGGCATATTAACAGTTTGTAGTAGTAGCATTAGCAGTCAGAAGAAGTAACACTGTTAGTATTTGTTGAATTAGAAGTAGTGGTAATAATGGCAGAAACAAGTTAGAGCTGCGATTCTACTAATAATCGCAAAGAATCCTGTCCCTTAATAGCATTTTAGCTATACAATCATTATTTTTTTATAAAATAGGCTGGCAACACTGAGAACTGCAGTGTTTAGTTTCGGAAAATTCACAGTACTTGTGTTGAATAATGTTTATACGAAGTTTGGCGCAGCTAGGTGTAGGTGAATCGAAGCAATTTGATAATTGATTATTTTTTAATGTGCTGACGACACTGAACTACTAGACCAATCAAGACTATTTCGGAGACTCTGTCCTAGTCTAACTAAGACCTTTCGAACGACAAAAAAGGCATGCCTCTACACCTTATAGTTCATGAGATATATTTTAGTATGGACTGACAACACTGACAACGGGATTCCTGGGGAGTGGGAACATCCATTGTATGTTCCTATTGAGTCAATGTTTATGCTAAGTTTGGTGCTGCTATGACTAAAATAATGGAGGCAATGGAAAAAAAATAACAGTGGAAAAAATAATTTTATAGAAAATAGGCTGACAACATTAGTAAGTGAGTTGTTTGGCATCGTATACTCTCTCAGTATGTTTGCATTGCGTCGAATAATGTTTATGCCAAGTTTGGTACAGGTAGATCTAACTGAATGGAAGGAATTTGAACAATTGATTTTTATAGAAAATGGGTTGGGAACACTGAACCACTGCACCAATGAAAACTGTTCCAGGGGCTCTCAGCTAGTCTAAGACTTTTCCAATGACATCTCAAGCAACTTCTACATATTGTAGTTCCTGAGATTTAATTTCTAGCCACGGGCGGACAGACTGACACCATGAGAGGGAATAGAAGGTCCCTTTTGCTATAGCTTTGCTACTAAGGGACCTTAAAGCAGCGTTATCCGTGGAAGTAGTATGTAGTGGTAGAAATAGTAAAGCATAGGCCACAGAAAATAAAGCCTATGTAGTAGGCCTTCACTGTTCAACTTTTTAACAGGATGGACGATAATCGTATTTTAATTTCAGCGATGGCCCCTAAACGGATTATGCTGGAGGCAATTTGACAATACAATGCAATCTCAAATTCACTGTCACTTCCACAGGGAAGTAATAAATAAGTAATCAAAATTTGAAGGTTTATATGGATTACTCTGTATTATCGCTACGAGAAGTATTTAATACAAGTGTTGGTAACCCAAGTGGGACGCCCCTACAGCCACTGCTAGGTAAACCAACCTAATAGGACCTAAATTCAAGAAGTAACTTAGCGCTTCTGATCTCATTAATTATTATTTTGTCGGGAGAGCAGGGGCAATTAAAGCTACTGTTCAAATAAAATCAGTAATCACTAAACTGTTTTATTCATGAACATTTTGGACACACATTACATTCTTAGGTTCTTCTAAGAAGAAACCCATCAGTTTTCAGATTACGTTTCCTAACTAAGAATGGTAGAAAGCTTCTTGAAATAACTGTAAAATTAACAGTAAAATATAAAAGTATCATAGTTGAATTAGATATCAAACTTAAAAGATGATAAAAGTGAAGATTATCAATATTAATCTACAATTACAAAATATGATCGACAACCAGGATTCGAACCCGTGACAAAATTAAACTTCATTATGAGTCGACCACGATAACCACTGATTCATCCTATTAAGCGACAAACAACATGTATTTTACTAGATTTCAATGTAAAATTATGAAGTGATACCTCATTCAGTGTTTATTATTTTAAAATATTTTACTTGTAATTTCATATTTATTTGTGAACATAATCACAATGTATATTACAATTGTTCTGTGATGGGTTTCCATGTTGGATTATATTTATATTTTTGAACATCAGGGAACTTCCCTCTGCAAGGGAAATCACTGGGAATTTGGGAAATATTCTCTAAAGACATGCGACAATCTTTATGTGCATAGCTGTACCTATATCAGGCTTTCGTTCAGAAAATTTGCATTTCAGAGAACCGGGAGGGCGTTACTTGTACAATTAGCATTACAATAGTAGGATAAATAGTACATTACAATTTTACCCGGGCGCGGTACGTTCCCTCCTGAAAGAAACACTGAGCTATACTAACTAGACCCTGGCCAGAATGAGATTCAAATGAAGTTGGCCTTAATTCTGAATGCTATAACGCAATTTGTCTCCGAAGCCTGAAATGATAGCTGATGTGAGTAGAGTTACAGTTATGTGGATGAGGGTAGAGCAGTGCTTTTTCACTGTTTTTATCTGTCGCTGTGCAAAAAAACAAAACACCGAACTTGACTTACCTAACCTCGAAGTGCGTTTGATTAGTCTCTGCAGATGTAAAAAAAAAACGCCGGACCTGACTTACCTAACCTCCAAGTGCGTTTGATTAGTCGCTGTGCAGAAGGGAAAAAAACAACGAACCTGACTTACCCAACCTCCAAGTGCTCTTGGTCAGTCGCTGAACAAATAAAAAAAAAACACCGAACCTGGGAGGTATTTTTTTTATTTTGGTCTGGTCCGGCGATCTTGACTTACCTAACCTCGAAGTGCGTTTGATTAGTCACTGTGCAGAAGTAAAAAAAACGCCGGACCTGACTTACCCAACCTCCAAGTGCTCTTGGTCAGTCGCTGAACAAATAAAAAAACCACCGAACCTGGGAGGTATTTTTATTTATTTTGGTCTGGTCCGGCGATAGTAAATAAATGCCGACTCTTCAATAATGCAATTTTTTCCAATTTCGTCTTAAATTAGTGACCACTGGAACGTGGAGGTTAGATAAGGTTAGGTGCAGTCATATATCTTTACATTTTTCACTCTCGGTGCCGGTCAATTAGCGCGTGAAAAAAAAATGGCATACATCCCCACCTATGGCGCGGATGCATATATAGTCCCACGTATATCTACGTATTTCACCCTTATAACACTCGATCGTGACTCTAAAACTTACTCCAATTTGCGTTTCAACACTGCTGCATACTTTGGTAACATAACCTTTCTCCTGCAAATTTTACTTCCTTTCGTGTAGTTAAAATAAACCGAACCCCTTGTGTATTTACTTTCTTTTACTATTATTAACGAAAATTAACCTAACTTTATAAACCTAGTCACTAAGTAATACATGAGCTGTACCAGTTGCTTACACCCTTCCCAATTTCTCAGTGTAAACACCATCCTCGCTTCTGCCTGGTGTGACTGAGGGGAAAATCTCACACAAAATAAGGGGTCGCTGGAAACGTTCCTCTTACCTTTCGATTACTTTGAAAACGCTCGGTAATTTGCTCCTTGTACATTGTTTGGTATTTTGCAAATATTTCAACATGGATGAGAAAGATGACATTTACTGACGTTTGACAGACGTAGTTCAACTGAAGTATTACCGGTACTGTAGAGGCTGGTAGTTTAGGGCAAAAGTAACATGAATGCAGTATAACTACCCAATCCTTATAAATTTCCAAAACTGAAAGGAACACCTTGTATGCCCTTCTTGTATTTTGTACATTTTGCCTCGCTAGTTGAAAACATTCACAATAATAAAGTAAATAAAAATAAACATTAAAGATCCTACAATACATTAATTACATACCTATTTCTATAACATACGTCATGATTAATTAAAATTTGTCTATCGCGGAAGGGCTACCACAGCCTAAACAGAACGTTGCCTGTGCCGCGGTCGGCGCCCGGCGGTATTGCAACTTCAGTTGTCTTCTTGTCCTGACTTGTTAAAAAAATGACTACGCGTCTGCGCCAAACTAATGGCGGGTCCTACATGGGTGTCACAGTTGGCCAACCTACAGAAAACGACTGCTTCCCAACAACTGGTGGGGAATGATCGAGAGTTATGGGTTAGCCAACTGCGAACTGGAAAATTTAATGATGTGATTTCGTGGTTTTGAAACATACTTTAGTTACGAAATTAAATGTCTATAATCATTTTTAACTACCTATAATATTATTTTATTCTTCCAAACACCAGCAATCCCCAACCATGGGCCAATAGTAGGAAGTAGCTGATTTCCCCCCAAGTGGTGACAGCCAGCACCTGGCCCACTAGTGGGGCGGCTAAAAGCGTAGGGGAATTCCTCATGTGTGTACATTTTAGTGACTAACCGTTCAGTAGGTCTGACCTTCAGGACTTCGCGTACTAGGCGAAGAATGTGTTGTTTAAGCTTGTAAGAACGAGGTAGGATGTTGGATACTGGAATTAAGTTGCAGTTTTGGATTTAGGTCGGGTGCACAGGCGCCGGAACACCACAGAACTATTCTTACAGTGTCTAAGTGTAAGAATACTGTCCCAGAGACGGGAACTGGGTTCCGCCTGGAGGTGTATAGTTCGATGCCGCGTTTGTGGAAAGTGAGTTATGGTCGAGGAGATGATAGTGGTAGCTGAATAAGGAATGTGCTATGAATTGACCGGCCTGCTCGATGTCTTGATGGGAACCTCTGAATAGTAACCTAGCTGCAGGTAACTGAAATAGCGTCTCGAGTTTTAGATATTTTTCTCGACGATTCATCGACTGTTTCGTTTGCGCATGTCTTATCTTAAAGTTTTCTTCTTCCTTCTTCTGCATGTCCTTAATGAGCACCTGGCTTGGAGAATGCAGATTTAATGAAGCTGATGTGAATTTGAGTACTGTTTTCTGCGGGATGTTCTCGCCGATGTCTCCCCCTCTCTTCTGTCTCCTTTGGGATCTTTTTATTCGTGTTTTAGCCTTCTGCTTTTCGCCAACTTCTCTGCGTTTTGGCACTTCTGTTCGGACTTCTTACATGCATGCTTTGTGTTCTAGTCTAGTGCGTATATTATCTTCGAGAGTTATTATGCTGAAACAAGATATCGATGGGTAGTTACCCGCCTTGTCTTCAGGTCCGATAGCGGTTCGTTTGTTTTATTTTTGTGCCCTCTGTGACGTAATGCAGGTTTGTCTTCCGGGTAGGTTTAGCAACGTGATTTGAAGTTTTGGGTAATCCCCCTTTGGGCAGCAGGGCACCGCGGCCCCCCTGTCTGCTTTTGTGTCTGATTACCTCTGGGGAGAGAGTCGTGGTCATTACAACGATGTTCAGTTGTTTCAACAACTTGACAGCGTTGCCCTGTCATTTTATTTTTTTAGAAGCCTTTCTGCTTCACATTGAAATTCAACATCTAAATGTCAAAGTATTGAATTTGCCATTTTACTGTAAGGTGTTATCTCATTGTTAAGATGTTGTACTGAATTAACATCTCATTGTTAATATGTATAAGAATATGGTTATTGTTTCTGTGTAAAATTATGAAGGAGAAATTATCATACATTAATTCTGTCGTAGAATAGATATATTCTTACAGCTTATATCACCATTTTATGACCTACATTCTTTATTTTACTGAAGGTCGTAGAAACTTAATGTCACTGAGTCATTGTATTGTTCTTCCGTTGACTTAGCTGTTTACATAAATGTCACTGATTGCATAATAGATCATCCATCATTGTCATTTCCCATAATGAACACTTTCAAACGTTAAACATTAAGAATCCTTAGTAATTTGGATGGAAAATATTATCATAAAAGCAAAATTGATCAATACTTTTGATTGAATGGACTTCACTGAATATATACATACAACATAGGATATCGTTATATAATACCTATACCTATCGTATTCTGCTAGTGACTGATTTTTAATTTCAAAGCACGTGTCTGAAACTGATGATCATATTTGCTCGTGTATTGGTCTCACCTTTTTGCATATTTTCACCCTCTCAAAACATAAGTGGAGCACTTTTAGAGAAGTCCGTTGCACGAAAAACACCACTTTAATGCTACATTTAAATATTGCAACAAACTAATATCTAATCCTTCAATAACAGTATTTTAGTTGCCCTGTCCAGCATTCCACACTGTGTTAGAGCATCAAATCTCTGTCCTTTAATCACTTATCACTAACTACATGTCTTTGGGCTTTGATAGGGCTTGAAAGGCGACGCCTTCTTACAATTAGGGTACAAGATCTTTGTTAGATATTACTTTGTAGTAGTATTAAAAATTTCAGTGTTATCAAACTTAACATACTTTGCGATCAAACAGCATGTGTAAAGAAAATGCCAGCGTGTGATCACAATTTTATTTACACTTTATTACAGAACATAATACACATAAGGTCACAAATACAACAAAAAAAGGAGCTAAACACTACCAAGCACTGTATTCAATCACTTTCGAACTCGGTTTTATTTATTTTCGACAATTATCGTTAAAATTCGGGGTGAAGTTATTACACGGGCGGACCCAGCATATGAGTAAATACGATTCAGTAGAATATACATATTTTACGGCGACAAATATTTCAGTACCCAACTATATGGAAATTTGTTTGTTAATATGTCTACTCACAAATATTCTTTCATAAATCGGGGGGAAAAAATAACACTTTTTAAAAAGAAAATGCACAAGTAACACACTGTACAACAGAAACATTAAAAAAATTAAGAAGCATTATCTGAGATGTATCTTTTCAAAGTTTGTTTGTACATTACACTTCTGCTCTCCGATTTGACTGTCTGGGCTCAAATGTAAAGTATATTATTTATTCTTTTATTTAACATTGTTAATAATTTACATTGGAATTCAGCACACGCTACTACATTAAAAATTTAATGTGTACCTGTTACATATCTTCTTGTTTTGTTCGTAGACATGGTTAAATTGCATTGTAGGCAGTTTGCAACTGAAATTGAGGATATTCGTCAACGAACACTTTAATGTTGGAAGAAGTATATTGCTCACGTTCCGATTCCAGAGATTGAACCTGATAATTATTCCGCTTCAGCTCACGGAACAACACAAGATAAAATTTAACAAATCCTATCATTGAAGAGAACATATACTGTATACTGTATATGTAATATATATATTGCAATTACAACAAAATTGTAAATGGTTTGATTTTGTCGAACCACAGCTTCTGATACACAAAACATTGAAATAAATCTTGTTTAGTTGTGTATTAGTATTGTCCTTACAAAGTTGGGTATATTATCATCGATCAGCTACGTAAATGTATCAGAGAAATGACGTAACGAATATGACAAATAGAAAAAGAATTCTCGTCAGTGCATGTTCCACGGATACCTTCCACAAAAATTTCTGCCGAGACGTCATACATTAGACTAAAATAAGCAACAATGTTATTTATTATAACACAGTGAATAGATTGAGACGAATAAATGAACCAGGCTCCAATTAGTCTTATGCAAATGAAAGAGAAGCAATTAATAGGAGATACACGAAATTTGTTAAAAATTCTATTCGTTAAAAATTTGCTTCGTGAATGAGTTTTAAACATATGACCAGATATAGCTATAAAGTTGCTACGTTGATCTACGTAATCGTATTCTCTACAGAAATTATCCGCACACTGTTTCTACACAAACTGAACAGTTGTTTTAAAAGCAATAGATATCTGCAAATTTTCCACTAATACTATTACCATTTGCTCACTCGTATTATTTATTTATGTAGAATAACTGGTCGTGCTTGTTTATGTTGATGTGATTTAACATCGTTACAAGAACTCATTGTATTTTTCTTCCTCTTGTATACTGATATCCGAGAGCCATACAAAAACTGGCTGTGTTGTCTATTTGTATGTGCTGAAGAATATTAGAGATAAAAAATAGTCTTGTCGTTAAAACTTCTTTATTTAGGTCTCTTCGACTTCCGTTGTAATTGCGGCAGCTTAAAGAAGTGACCGTATGTGAATACTACGCAGAAAAGGAGAAGTGGGAGTGAAGAGTATTTTGGGGTTAAAATTTACTTTGCAACGCAGACTCATGTGAACTGGTTTTAAACATCTTTACAATATCCTCCATCATATAACACTTTGCGATATTGATCAAATGAAAAGGCATTGACAACAGATGACCAAAAAGCAGGAAGACTGCCTGATGTGACCACCCCTGAGATAATACACGTAGAATTGATGCACGGAACTGAGCTTGCGGATCCATGTTTAATGGTTCCACAGATAACTGAGTGTGTTAACAACATTAGTGCCATATTAATAGTATAACTTCTAGCACAAGAATAGAACACGAAACAAATCCTACCCTTTAAATGGCAATTTGCAACGCGTTGGGTTCTCAGTATGCAATTACCACGGCAAGACGTCGGCATCGAGTTCGGAATATGAGAACGGAAAATGTAAAGATATATGACCGCACCTAACCTCCACGAAACCATGGTCAATAATTTAAGATAATCTACAAAAAAAATGCTAGAAAGGAATTAATAATAAATATGAACATATAAAAATATATTTTGAAAGAAAAAAGAAAAAATATCTTGCCCCCGCCTTGATTCGAACCCGGATTTTTTTATACAGTAAACCAACGTCGTACCGCTGCACCACGCTACGACCTTGCAAATGGTGGTTTGGTCGTTGTATTTACCGTGCACATGTTACGTAACAAGTCAGTAGTGACGCGTCCAAGATGGCGGTCTCTATTATATTCCAAACTAGACAATCTCCTCACGGCAAGTAGAACCCAAGCGTTACTTTTAGAGTGCTTCTACATCCAGTGTACTTACCTGATCCGGCATCCAGTGACTTTCGTTTACTTCATAAATTGAAATTTGCTTATGCTAAGAGGCGACATTCGACGGAAACTGATGTCATATATGTTGAAAATGTTTTTAGAAGATTTTCAGAGATAATTCTTTCCAACTGACTTGTAAATATTGCAGCAGTGCAGGAATATGTGAATAGGCATGCGAAGAGACAGAGCATTGGTAAATAATGTGTCGTCGTCTCCTCACTTACAAATAAAATACTAATTACAGGAAGCTCTGGTTCGAACCTCGCACATCATTATTCATACAGGGTGTAACAAGACCACAAAAAAAAAAAAAAAAACTTAGAAGGGTATTCCTGACATCTCAAGAAGTAAAGAAGTTCCTATGAACATAGGTGAAATTCCGCTTCATTTTGAAAATACAGCGTTTCCAACTTGGAGCCCAAACTCGATGCCTTACAGTGGGAAGAAAATGAACAATTCTCAATAAATCAGAAACAACGCATACAATGAAAATTTTGTTTTCAAACATTTGTTTCTAGCTACATGTTGGATATCAGGAATGAAAACACAATGTCATCGGTTGTCAGTGTTGCCAACCTCGTATAAAGTTTATTTTTGCAAATGGCATCGTTTCATTGCATATTTAGCATTACCTTGTGATTATAAACAACATGCATAAAGCAAACACCGCAGTGTTGCAAACTATGGATTCAACACGAGATGATATATCAGAGGAAAATATGTAGTTCGTTTAAGATCACGAAAAACTTTCTGTCTTGTCCATAGTTTGCGGTGTGTGCTTTACGTATGTTGTTTATCATCACTAGGGGGTGACAAATACCTAATAACTCGACGTATGCTATTTGGGAAATTTTAATGTTGTACCAGCACTGACAACCGGTGGCATCCAGTTTTCACTTCTGATATCCACCATGTTGTTGGAAAGACATTTCCGCAAACGAGATTTTCATTCAATATATCATTTCTGGTTTATTGAAAATTGTTTATTTTTTCCGACTGTAAGGTGTCGATTTTGGACTTCAAATTGGAAATGCTGTATCTCCAAAACGAAGCTGAATTCAGGAATAACCTCCTGTAGTTTTCCCCCGAGGTCTTGTTACACCCTGTATGTTGAAATTGTACCCTATATTCTAGACGCACAAATCATCTGT
This sequence comes from Lepisma saccharinum, assembly GCA_022664845.1. Classification (NCBI taxonomy): domain Eukaryota; kingdom Metazoa; phylum Arthropoda; class Insecta; order Zygentoma; family Lepismatidae; genus Lepisma; species Lepisma saccharinum. The sequence goes on from JAGDQP010000377.1 coordinate 66,808, forward strand.
GATTGTTTCCTCACTGTTGCTGGTCAGTCAGTCATACATAGAAATAACTAAAATGCAAATTTAGATGTTTTTGTGTGACTTACATCTCTCACTTCTCTTTTCAGTTCGTGTTGTCTACTTTTGACAATAAATGTACTCAGATACTCTCAAATATGGGTTCACTGTTGAAAATGTTAAGAATAATGAGCAACTAAACAGAAAAATTCAGAAGGACTTAATTTTTGTGGTACATAAATAGCTTCTTTTCACTCGACTACAGTCTGAACTTCTATCCCATTAAGATAAGTAATTTTGTTTTCGATCAAAGTAGTTTTCGACCACGATTACTTTATTACAGAACGGTGATTCCCTAAGGTGCAATTTCCTAGCTGGGCAGCCATGATTTCTGCGCTGTTCTAGTTTTTTCCTCACCTGTTCTACTCACCTGTTGCACGATGTCAGAACCTTTCCTAGATATCTTTTCACTCTCTTCACAAGATCATGTCTAATCTTACTAACAATTAGGCAATTTGCCGTTATTTATTGATTTGTCGATATCTCTACAATTTTCTCCGTGACTTTTTCTGGGGAGAATTTCACGTGCTCTTCGAAGAAGGAAATGCACCCCCTGAAAGAAACCCCGCTACAAACGAAAGCAGCATTAGCGACTTTTGTCTGTTTTTTTTTGCGTTGTGGCTAAGAGCTTTGGTGATATATTTATTTTAATAAATACGTTAAAGTGTTTATAGTTGGTTTGTGTTAACCCCTTAATTTGACATATTCTTTCAAATAAATCTGTGTTTATTTGGTTAAATTGATGGCACCAGAGAAGCATATTAAATGAAAGGAAAGGAAGAAGGAACGAGATACTCAACGGTGGCATTTCCTTACAGAAAACAAAACCGTACAAGAATTCCATCAGCTATTTGCTAACTTCGACCATGCTTTAGTCAAGCACTTCGTTACGCCAATTATATCAATACCACGTAACTCAAGAGGGGAAATCACAGTCCATGTCTTTTGTTTTATCAAAGTACGTAACATCAATCTCAACTGAAAACCTTACAAGTACTTCATCTTGACCTTGATTCTAAGGTACTTAATTAGTTGAAATCACGTGTAAGATGAAAGATACGGTATAAAATAGTTAAAATACAACACCAAAGAAAACTTTATTTCGTTTTAATGGTCAGCTACATTATATAGTATCAAGTTGTAGCATCTGCAATTGAGCATGACATTTCTTAAATTCTTATTATCTGAAAAAGGAACGTACGCAGGGGGAGTGTGCTGGGGGTCCGAACCCGTCTCCCAATTTCAGATTTTGGCATTATTTTGGGCAAAATTATATGTATTTTACGTAAATTTCATACCAAGACAGACCTCGGACCCCCCATCAAATCACCTTCTGGGTACGTGCCTGCTGAAAGTGGCTTATAATAAATTCTTAGATTTGCTACCGTAATTCCACCAGTTCAAGCTATTAAGAAATAAAAATGTTTAAGGTGTTATTATACGTTCATTGAAGTCTTCGCTTTATTTCTTAACTTGTTTAAGAACATAACAGGGCGTTAATATTAATTGTCTTTATGAAATATGTATCATGCAATGAATACTGTAAGGTACAAATTAATAATATATTGTGTTAAGGGATGGAAATAAAATATGGTAAGTATGTGTGATTCCGGACACTTGAAAGCATTTCAGGTCTACTTAGATTTTAATTTAATTTATTGATACAACTGAATATATATATATATCGAACTAAAATCACTCACATTAGCCCGTACACATAACAGAGAACTATTAAAGAAAACATTCTGATTCTTTAATTTTGGCAACGGGCATTAGTGGAGTGAATCCGAAAAAATATCTAAAATCTAAATGTCCGTAAGAGAAAAAATGTAACAGTAGTTTCTGACACTGCTACTACTACTATTTCCATTACAATTACAAAATGTTCTTAGAATAAATATTGTTATAGTTACAATTATTTCACATTATCACTGTCACTTATTAACAATAGTATAAATCCTATAACAACATTTATGGAATTAAAAAAAGCACATTACAGCCGAAAGAAAATAGCCTAGAAACATTTTCCTTGCTCTTACCAGCACATTTTTAATAGTCCCATACATTACACACAGTACACGTAACCCAGTTGATATATTAGCTTGATGATGAGTGTCATAGTTCTTTCATAAAATCCGCGGTTGTGTTTACAAGCGTTTATTGCTATTAGGTCTGAAGGCAATTCAATAACAACAGATAACTATTTTTTAAAAAATCATTCTGTTTCATTTCGACTTTTTTTCATGTCTTAGTATGCACGAGAGAGGGTAGGAAGTACAGATAAATTGTTACTTTCACCGCTACTACTTTTACGGTTCCTGCAAGTAGTTTTACTATCGCTGTAGAACCTGTTAACCTTAAAATTTAAACAATTTAATGTTTTAAGTGACAAAGTATTTTCTTCTTAGACCGTCGATCCCACCTCAATGCTAAAATGTAGCCGGAATCAATTCGCTCAGTCCTAAAGTTGTAATTTCCTTGGAGCCCTGAGTAGTTTTTGGTTATTGAGAAGAAATGCCATAGGAACTACCTAAAAGTTAATGTTTCTTCTGGTTAATCTTTCACAAAAGGATAATTTAAGGTTAAAGAAATAATTTGTAGGCTCATACATGACATAAATATAACATTATTAAGAGATAGGCTAAATGAATTTATGAAGTAATAAATTGCAGTAATGTATCTGCACTCCAAAAATGCTGGGGTTGCAGGGACAATAATGTTATTGTTAATCGTTTTACCAGAATTATTGTTGTTGTAACGAAATATATGGTAACATTTAAAATATGTGACGTTCCAGCTTAGTTAAAAGATATTGATTAAATATTGTTAATTGAATATTGTTAAATTTATAATATTTGTAACCATATTAATGATAATAATCTCTTTCAGACGTTAACAATTCTTGTTGATTGAGCCATATTCAAAAATAATTTCTTGCCCATACATACACATTTACTATACGTGTCGTTAAGGTATTGACAAAGTAAATTAGGACTCCATATTTATCTCAGTAACATAGAAAAATGTAAAATTACTGAAAACGCAACAACCAGGGCACTAATAACGGATTTTTGATGTAAATGTTGATGATCAATATAGTTTCACTAACATTTGAATATGTGTTTAAGATATTTAGGCTATGTATGTTTGTATTACATCATGTTTATGTTTCTTTTCTCTTAATATTTGTGTATTTATTGTCCTCAGCAGATGGCAGCACTTATTTTTTAAATAATAGACAGTGCAGGTTTATTGTTTTCAAATAATCGTATTATATTTTACCATATTAAATATAATATTATTGTTGTTATACACTGAAGTATGTTTTAAAAAAAATACTTAAAGGATTTTGTAAAGGAATGTACAGTATATGGAATTGTATTCTAGCAGACATTTATGTGAACCTATGTATTAAGAGCAAAAATGATAGCTCCACAACGCAAGCTAACATAACCACTTGACGTTAACCAGCGACGTGAACTACGGCACCACTTCACGAAAATTAACGAAGTCAGCCGAGTGAGTATCGTCTGCATGCCGAAGGATGACCACGGAACAAAATACGTCGCTGGTTAACGTCAAGTCACTCTCCTTGCGTCGGAGCGGCATTTTTTAAAAATGTTATTTAAATGAAACAGAATCCTATACCCTATGATATTTAATTATACAGTATTTTGATAATACATTTGAAATGAAACAATTCTGAATACCACCGGCATTTTTTTAACCTCTTAGGTATGAAGAAACTGCTGTCTGGGTTTATTTTTCTGGTTAACTGCTTGGCGGGCTGAGAGCTCCTTTTCCTATATTCTAGCGGGAGAATAGTCGTTCGTTTTCCTATATTCTAGCGAGAGAACGGTCGTTCGTTGTGTTGTTTCTTGTAGTTTTTAGTGGATTTAGTGGAGCTTTATTTTCTCTTCGTATTTAGTGTGTTTTTGTGTTCGTATTTATAGTGCGTTGATGTGTGAGTAAGGTCGATCAAAATGAACGAAATTAAACAGCATGTATGTTCAGAGTGTGGAAAGAACTATGACCATAACAAATCACTTAGGCGTCATGTTTCGAAAGCACATCCGAATAAATTAAACGAAATCGCGCCTCCTTTAAAGACCCAGAAATCATTTGCTTATCAATGCCCAAATTGTGATAAACAATTCAATCACCTTGAAAATTTCAGATATCACAAACGCAAGTTTCATGCAGAACAACCAATTAAGAAAAATCACCTTAAATGTGTTCTATGCACTTTTGTAACGGACGGAGAAAAAAAATTGCACGAACATTTTGCGTTACAACATGCTCTTACAGTGGAATCACAAGAAAAGCAGTTTCCATCATTTCAGAGTTTCATGGAGTGGAAGCAAGAAATTGAAAAAGAGACGCTCACAAGGTACGTAATAAAACAACAGAAATATTGGAGCAAGTATCTAAAAAGCAAAATTCTGACACTTCCTTAATAACCCAAAAACAAATGGTTGAAGAACGCATCAGAAATGTCCTTCATAAGATCAATACATCAGAAGAGGTGCAACTTTTGAATAAAGCAATTGCATCTTTTGAAGCGACGTTGGAAGCAGTGCATTCCCATAAAGCTTCCAAATTACTTTCGAAATCCACGACAGCGAAGAGAAACATAGAGAAACAGAGAAAACTCTTTTCGACCAAGAAGAAGAAAGTTACGCATAAGCAAGGGATTACAAAACCAAGTTCAAGTGAAGTACAGGATATTGCAGTATCCTTACTGTTACACCATGAGTGAAACAAGTGAACCGGGGATAGACTACATTGCAATGTCATGCTCTTTTGGTGCGTGCGTGTGTGTGTGTGTGTGTGTGTGTGTGTTTTGCTTGAAACTTGCGTTTTAAAACTGAAGCCGAAAGGTGATGTATATATATTTTATGGAGTGTTTCCTTTGGAACTTGCGTTTTAAAAGTTTTATTTAAAATATGATGTTATGTATAATAATTCATCTGGAAACTCGTTAAAAAAAAAGAAGAGAGAGAGAGGAAACTTCAGTTGAAATGTGATGTGTATATTTGGAGTATTTCGCATGATCGAACTTCACTACTTTTTTTTAACTCGCTTCCTCCCACTTATCTGTATCTCATCTGGGAATTCAACGCAGCCTACGTTATAACCTCAACACATGGATTCCTCGGTATAAATAAGGTAAGTGTTTTTCATTTCAAATAAATATAAACTTTAAAAATTTTGTTGTTTTCCCGTAAACATTTGCGCGTTAAGAGCCCTCACTTCTTTTCGAGGATGTCAGATTTGAGTGTCCTGGGAGCGGGGAGAAGGGTAGTGTAGGTGTGGCCACTCGTCTATCAGTCGAATTCATCCTGTAGTGTTTCCACTTTGCATTAAATATCGTTATCGGTACTTACACATTTTCCTTTTGTTTTGTCATTTGTTAGGAAAGTTCTACCACACACTCATAGGTGACGTATTCACACAAAAGATACTATAAATTTCTTACTGTCCTTCTTCCACAAGTCACACAGAACGTTAACTTTCTCATCGAATTATTTTTTTCCCCTTAGATAATTCTCTCATATCAGATATGGCAACCTTGAAATTCCGCCCAAAATAGTTCTCATCAATAAAGCGTGTAAACTTCGGTTATAAGTTATTTTGTTTAAAACTTTTCCTGCTTGAAAACAATAATAGTGAACTTAGCTTTCAGACATCCCTACAGACGTTGATTCAGTATAAACGATGAATCCTATACTTCTGGGACTGTTTTACTGCAATACTTCCGCGATGCTTGAATGGCAAATGGAGTTGCATTGCAGTCGACTTTGGAACGCTGGAACGTCGTAGCCACTCTGCAACTCCATTTGCAGTAACCTTGACACAACACACACACACAACATGTAAACATAGGTTCGTCTCTGAAACGCGCGCGCAAACTTTTGAGACTTGACAGACAGATTGTAAAATTATCCCCGCACTCCACAGTGCATTGACTCGGTTTCCAGCTGTGGAGGAGACCCTTCTGTTTGTCAATTCGATGTTTAATTATTACTTTTATTAATTAAAATTATTTTTCCTACGCTTATCGGAGGAAAGTACTAATGACAACTGTTACATACAATTTAATCTATGTAACAAAAAAGAGCACAACGATATCTCATATGATAAGAGAATTAGAGCTAAAATATTACCATGGTTTTAAATGGCAATAGCGAGCTTGGACAGAATGCAATAACTCCTCTTAATTTGTTCCGTGGTCATCCTTCGGCATGCAGACGATACTCACTCGGCTGACTTCGTTAATTTTCGTGAAGTGGTGCCGTAGTTCACGTCGCTGGTTAACGTCAAGTAACATAACCTAGCTTACGTGTGGCTCGTTATATTGTTTACGAGGACCCAGTGTAGGAAATGCACTTATGGGATAAACACAAATAAGTCCGCACTAGGATGAGGGCAATTTTATTGTCGGTGGGTGAAAGTTAGCTTGAGGCAGCAGTCATTGCACAAAGACTGATTACCTCATCAGCCATTTTGATTCTCGTTTTCATCTTTCTCTCCCTGACCATTTGACGGGCTTCGACCCCAGGATGGATTGAAACTATGGCGGACGGTATGCACAAGAAACTTCCGGCTCAGGTTGAAGCTCCTACATACGGCGCATGGCAAAATGTTCAATATTCCCGAGGTTCTCGAAAATAAAGCACAAGATTAGCTCTCTCGTTCACGTACTCCTATTCGTGGTTCTACTACTCATCATCCAGATTCACCGCCAACAAAGAAACAACATGTGCAGCATGTTAATGACAGTAACAGTGAAACTTTGCTAATATGCGTATTGATAACAACAACATTTCAGATTCTCCACCCGTTCATTCATTTCTTCTCAGTAATTTTGATCCTAAATTTCAGAACGCAAAGCAAATTCACCAACAAATCTGCAAATATGTGCCAAGAAAGTCTATATCTCAGATTATTCCTACCAGAAACGGTGTTATCATAAAGTCTTCCGATGCAAACTTAGCGACAATCAATCGTAACAAACATAGTTTTGTCGTTTTTGGACAATTTGCTAGCATGACTAATCTTACGTCTAAGCAAAGCAAACAACCACCACTACCAAGAAAACCACCATTACTTTCTGTTGTAATCTGCGGAGTAGATCCCACTTGGACAGATGACAAATATCTTATTCGTGTACTCATCTCATCACAGGAAATCATCAATGATTTACTCACACTAGGAGCATACATCTATAGAAAAGACACCTTGTTGAACCATCTCGCACACAACCACCGATACCTATCACATGTGAAAAGTGCCAAACCTATAATTCTCATTCCACTCAACAGTGCCCTAACCAACCGAAATGCGGATTTTGTACAGGACCTTACCCAACTCGCCAGTGTAACAACATGCAACTTCCACAAAAAAGCTCTACCTGCAACCAACCTCACCCAACTTACAGTTACCAATGTAAAGCTCGACCTCCAGCAGAACCAACCAAACCTAACCTAATAGTTCCGCTCTGTGTTACTGAACAATCACCAAATCCTGACTTTACCCCCGGAAAACACCAAATCTTACTTCAGGCCATCACCGTAGAACAACTCTTATCTTTCGTCACTCTCACCCTCCAAAACGTACAACCGAATCACCGTCCCCACATCTTACAACAAATCCAAAATGCAGCTAACCAAGTCTTTCATGTTACTTTTCATGCCACCATTCGTTCATTTCGTCACCCACAAATACTTCATAAACAGTCATCGAACATCCCACTTATTTTTATCATTGATATAGTCATATTATTTGTTAACATAAGTCCACTCCCTAAACATAAGCTACTGTTCGAAGCACTTCTTCTGACAGAAAAAGCACAAGCTTTCATCTTAAACGAAACACATCTTACTCTTAAAACGGCATACAAAAATCTCAGGCTACCACATGACGCATCTAGCCAGCAAAAGGAGGAGTAGCCATAGGCCATAAACCTTACATCTCTCATCGAACTCACTCCATACCACAACTACATCTACCTGAATATCTCATGTCAACCGTCTATTTCAAAAACCTAGTAACTATATACAGATGCTTATCAGAATAATGGAAACACCTGTAGTTGGCAACACGTCAGATGTATGGGTTGGCAGTGGTGTTGTGGCGACCGCAGCGCCGGACTGCTGGTGGTTTTGTGTTAGGTCGGTCTCCATACTACGTCAGGCGTCGTGGAACAGGAGTGTGCAGTGGCTGCAGCAGACGGAGGTAGTTTAAATGGGAGATCTCTCAGAGTTTCAAAGAGGGCAAATTGTTGGTGCGCGGTTATGTGGAGTGAGTGTGACGGCAGTGGCTATTGTGTTAGGTGTGTCGCCAGGGACAGTGTCGAAGGTGATGACGGCCTTCACAACACACGGGAAAACCACATCGGGGAAGCGGAACAGTGGGCGGAAGAAAAGCATCAGTGACAGGGCACGCCGGGTATTAAAGCGCTTTGTCACGCGGAACCGTCGTGCCACTGCGGCGCAAGTGACGGAGGAACTCAATCAGTACCTCCCCCAACCTGTTTCGACAATCACAGTCCGCCGCGAATTACATGACATGAACTTACGGGGTCGTGTTGCACGGGCCAAACCTCTCATCACGGCCCAGAACACTTTAGCACGCCGCAAATGGTGCCGCGACCATGCAACTTGGACCGTTGACGACTGGAAACGTGTGGTATGGTCGGATGAGTCACCATTCACCCTATTCCAAACCACGGGTCGTGTTTATATGTGGAGAACGCCCAAAGAAGCGTATGATCTGCAGTGTCTCCGCCCAACTGTGAAACATGGCGACGGCACGGTGATGCTGTGGGCCGCAATATCATGATTTTCATTGGGTCCTGTGGTCACACTTCGCGGACGCATCACTGCCAACGATTATGTCGCAATTTTAGGAGACCACTTGCATCCTATGGTCCGGATGTTGTTCCCGGACAATGACGGCATATTCCAGGATGATAATGCACCCATTCACACAGCTGGAGTTGTTGCAGCGTGGTTTGAGGAACATCGGGATGAAGTTCAACACCTCCCCTAGGCCTCCCAATCCCCAGATCTCAACATAATTGAACATCTGTGGTCCATCTTGGAAACACGTCTCCGGCAACGATTTCCACCTCCATCCTCTCTCACAAAATTTGCCGATGCCCTGCACAAAGAATGGTGTAATATTCCACTTGCTACCATTCACGACCTCTATGCCTCCATCCCACGTCGCATCAAGGCTGTTCTGAAGGCGAAAGGTGGCCCGACACCATATTAATCTGGTAAGTTGCACTTTCGTTCAGGTGTTTCCATTATTCTGATAAGCATCTGTATGTCAGACCAGTAAACCCCATCCCTCATCATTTTTTTTCAATATATCTCCAATAATTTTGGTACCTATCATATCATGGCAGACGTCAGTATACATAGCAGATCCGATAGACAAAGAGCACGCTTCACTACCTTCATTATCAACCACATCAACGGTATACTTCAACATCTACCAATACCTACACTTCCCATATCCCAAACCACTCCCGACATAGTTATCCTTTCTCACAACCTCATCCCTCGAAGCACCATAAACATTCTGGATATTGTAGGCACAACGGGTGAGGCGACACCCAGTTTTATAAACCTGGCCTAGAGTAACGAGAAGTTACTCTAGCAGTTAAGTAGAGCGTCGAAATAAAAACCTGGTACTGTTACTTGAAGCAATTTAATTTAATAAGAACGGATTTTAATTCTTATAAGTCTCTCTCAAGGTAACCATTAACAATATTTTACATATATTTGTGTAATTAATATCTCGGTTCTATAACCTCGGATACATAAATCATAACTTGATTCTTACTTAAAACATTTTCTGCTTCATCTTGATTAGATACAAAAATGATATAATTGCAGTTTTATATTAACTTCCATTCATGATTTGAATTTACGGTTCCTAGATATGACATTCATAGAATTTTCGATTGACCTCTACCGAGCATCATTATACATAAATTTCGACCAAATACAAAACAAAGAACTGTAGCGAAAAGAGAGAAATTGATTCTGAGCCGATTATCGCATTTATCTAATTACAATTTCTCAACTCTCCATCAGCTGAGAATTATTCTTGGGTACAGGTTTTATATTAAGCATTACATCATTTAATTATATACATTACGTAGTTTAATTAGATCGTATACAATATCTTTACTTTGCCACTTCATCTCGTATCTTACGTAATGTTCCGGTTTGAAGTTTACATCTCATAGTTAATATAATCAAAATTCATAAAACGGTAACAATAGGTTTTAATTTCCTAGCTGTATTTGTTTTAGTAAAACCGTTGAACACAATATTTATACATAATGTAATCCAGAACATATGATTTTCAATTCCTTCCGGGATGCCTTTTCGATACTACCCCAAGTCATAGCATGCTAATCCATTAGATAATTTCGTATTGCTTTAATTCCATATAATGAAGGTCGTTAGGCTGTATTTTATATATATCCCCCCCTTACATAAATAGATCATAGTTTAACCACACGCAAGTAAATGACTGGTAAGGTTACCGTAACACTCTCTCACCGCTCCAATCACCGTTGCAGACATCGTAACAACTACAGCACGAAAAAAAAATAACGCGCTGGGCAAGAACAGTATAACTTATATACACATCAAGAAAAGACCATATCGAATTCTACAACTCAATGCAGTCATATACACATTTATTCTACGCACCGGATTCCTACCAGCACAGCGGAAAGCCTCTAAAATGCTCATCTTTCTTAAACCTCATAAACCTCCTGACTCTGTTACCTCCTACCGTCCCATCCAACCGACCCCAACTCTAAGCAAAATACTCGAACGCATCCTCGTTAAACACAGTCACCTCCACGACAATCATCTCCTTCCCGATCATCAAGCAGGCTTCATACCCGGCTACAGTATCCAGCATCAGCTCTTACAACTCACAAATATTATCATCAACCACTACAACACTTGCAAACCCTCAAAACTTCTGCTCTTAGATCTCGAAAAAGCCTGCGATAAAGTCTCCTGGCTTGGTGGCATACTTTGGAAATTACTGCAGTTTCAACTACCCTACGCATATATCAGATACATCTATAATTTTCTCACCGGACGCCTGGCCTATATCAATATTAATAAAACTATTTCCTTTCCTATATTTCTGCAAACAGGTGTACCACAAGGTTCTGCCCTCTGCTTTATATACCCTTCTGCACGGATTTACCTACATTACTGCCTATCGTTCACCTTTATCAATACGTCGATGATACAGCTTTCCTTGCTACTGCCCAAACCATCCAACAAATCAAAAGAACACTGCACTGCAAACAGCTATCAATGCTTTCAGCAACTGATGCTCACAAGGAAACTAAAAATCAACCCGTTCAAAACACAAGCAATAGCCTTCCTACCTTCAAAACGACGCTCACGAGTTCAACGCAACCCTTGATGCCTTCAACTTCATGTACAAAACACACCAATCCGACCGTCACATACTGTCAAATATTTAGGGCTTACATATGACTATCATCTCACCTGGACACCTCATTTACTATATCTTAGCAGTATAATCGTCTAAATTTATTAAAGAGACTAACCGGTACACATGGAACTTAGCCCCACAAACCATTTTAAATACATATAAAGCTTTCCTTCGTCCAGTATTAACGTACGGACATATAGCTTGGCTTACCGCACCGTTATCCTTCTATAAGGAACTCAAATCCTTCAACGTCACGCATTTCGCATCGCATTCAGAATCAAATTGCCTAGCCCCACCGCCGATCTCTATGCACGAATCGACTTTCCTCATAGACTCATTAACTTAAAAGAACTACGCACCCGATACATCACCCAACGATATGACACCAACCATCCATTATTACTAGACACAATGCATCAAGACGCTCAATACGATCTTCTCCACCCAACACTTCTCGACAATCCTCTCTCTACCTTAATCTGTATATTAATCCACACTTTCAAACCCAACCACCCAGACATACCTCATCTCACCCCCTTATCACACCCACACTCACCTGATCACATTACGCCATCAAATGCACAGTAATTCATCTGGAACGTATATGGCTCACACTATCTCTCATTAGTGCCCCGAGTCGCCGCGGGGACAGAAGATAACATACACCTGTCTTGACTAACTTCCCCATATGTTGTGTTTGTGGCGTGCTCGCAGCTTATTAGTATATGATTAATAAATTCCACCCTGAAAAATGCTTAGGATGCAAAATCGTAATGGCACCAGGTTTGAGTAATGTAATAAAGTATAATTATGATACCTTTGAAGTCCATAGACCGTCTCCAATTTCCGAATACTCCTACTCTTTTTACACCTCTTCCCAATAAAAGTGTGTAATCCTTTAAGTGGATATTAGTCACGGCTTCACCAAGGGCGCCGATTTCTCTGTAAGTTTGGGGGGGCCAATTCAGATATTTTTTTTGTTTTCAGGTGAGGGTCTAAAAAGGCACATACGATACAAATCCAATTCAGATTTTGCCAAATATTGTATATTCAAATGTTGTTCTCTTTCTGTCAAGCTCACCCTTCCGCCGCGCTACTCCTTTATTTGACTTATTTTTAATTCTCGGTTCTCGATCTCGACAGGCATGGTTCAAGAAGCTTCTGTCTCACCTACAGTGACAAAAAATATTTGGACAAGTTCAACAAAGAGGAAAAGCAGACTTATCACACGCAAAACGTGGCCCATTTCGAAATCTCTTGCCTGTTTATGATAATTTGGATACCTTAGAGAGAATGGTATAGAAATAACTAGTACGTAAATTCATGGCAAAAAATGTATTTGGACAACCCCATACTACTCTCGAAATAAATGTTCTAGGAATTCTTTTGTGTACAACAGCACTTTACGTGGTGTATTGAAGCAATTCACACCGTGTCAGGCATAAAGAAGCAGCATGGGGAACAAATTGAGTTGAACAACAGTGAAACTGCTCACTTTAATTTCAAATTACGTGCGGAAGGTAAAAGGTACTGAGACATAACCAAGCTTGTTGGAAAGCCATGCTCTACCGTTGGATACATCATAAAGAAACATAGAATAATTATTGGGTATTAGTTATGATCAACTAAGGAAACTAACTGCCCGGAATGAAACCTACATTCTTCATTCTGTGAACAAAACTCAAAGAATTAGTGTTAAAGATTTGGCTACTTCACTTGCCTAGGAAATGCAAGTTAATGTTGCAGATGTGTAGATGTGAACAAAAAAATTGGGATTCAGAAGATGTGTAATCAGAAACAAAACACAAATATCAAAAGAAAGCAGAAAGAAGAAGTTCTAATTTTCCAAGAAATATCAATATGAGTGCCTGGAATTTTGGAAAAAGTTTATTGTTTTTCTAGGATGAGACTAAGATAAACTTGTATTGTAGTGATGGATATCAGGACGTGTGGCGAAAGAAGAATGGACCTTTCAGAAAGCAGAACATTGTTTTAACTGATAAAAATGTTGGAGGGTCTGTTAAGATTTGGGGTTGTGTAATTACTAATAGAGTGCCCAGTATTCATACCCTGGATACACATCTACTAAATCCCAATTGTTTCAAAGAATTTTGGGTTGTTCAATGAATTTCTAACATTAACTTACATATTCTAGTCGAGTGAAGTAGCCAAATCTTTAGCACTAATTCTTTGAGTATTGTTCACAGAATGAAGAATGTAAGTTTCATTCCGGGCAGTTAGTTTTCTTGGTTGGCCAGAACTGATTCTATTCCGCAATAATTGCTCTGTTTACGTTGCTTTATGATGTATCCAACGGTAAAGCATGACTTTCCAACAAGCTTAGATTGCCTGATACCGTGTAGATTGCTTCAATACACTAAGTAGACTGCTCTTGTACACAAAAGGATACCTAGAATTTTTTTTTCTAGATTAGTATTGGGTTGTCTAAATACTGTTTTCTTGTGATGAATGTACGTAGTCGTCACTCTTGCGTTGCCTGTTACCTTCCAGGTGTATCGAGCGGTAGTTATTTCTTAAATATTCTATCTAATGTATCCAGGGGTCGAAATGGAAATGTTCACGAAACGGAACGTACCTTCGTTAACATATGATTGCCCTTTTGCCTATGATTACCATATTAACGAGACGGAACAGGAAGGTTCCAGATATTCACGAATCGGAACAGCGTTCCGGTTTGCTCCGGTCCATTTCGAGCCCTGAAGGTATCCAAATTATCATAAGAAGGCAAGAGATTTCGAAATGGTCCATGGTTTACGTGTGATAGTCTGATTTCCTCTTTATCGTACTTGTCAAAATACTTTTTTCCGCTGTATATAGTTTCACTATCTATAAGTTCTATTAGAAACTCAAAATTACGATATGAACGGCAAACAATAATTGCATCCAAACAGCAGTTTGAAGAATATATTTCCAAGTGCAAGTCTACTCCTACTTTTGTGTTAGTTCTTCTTGTCGCTTATTTTTCTTGTGTATATTTATTTTTCTTAAATTATGTTTGTATATGACAAAATCACGATGAATGATCCTTAACCCTCGGAAAGCAAAGATAATTTAATCTCACGGAACCTCAAGATGAGTCATTTTCGAAGCATGTATATTTCTCGTATGAAATAAAGTACTTGTTCAAAATCAAGTTATTTTAGAGTATGGATGTATTCATTGTATAGTATTTATTGCATTGTATTTATTTATTGTATTTTATTTTTTCAATTAGATACTACAAAATAATGAAACATACAGAAAAAAACTAATACATCATATTAACCTTGCAACCATTTTCATGGTTGCACAAAAATAAAGGTACTATGAGTCTCTTACTTATTTACACATATAAAGTACGACATATAAAACTATCAGAATCAAACTACCTTCCTCTTTCAATCTCACATGTAAGGCACACCGTATCTGTTGTATTCTGATTCTTGCAAATGAAGCGATTACATTGCTGACTGGATGAGGAGTACACAGAATTTCACTCTTCCATTTAATGTCTAATGAACAAAAATAATATTTTGACTGTATGGGTCATTTTTGATCCGATCTTCCCGATCTTGGCGTTCCGAGAGATAAAAGACAGAAAATACGTTTTCATTTTTCCTTTCATTCTTTTCTTTTTTTACTAAATGGTCTTTATCGATGTAATGCACGAAACTCCAGAAACAACACATCAATGCAGGAATTAACTCCTTTAGCCAGGAGAGGGGTATTATACGTGATGTAATTTATATAAATACTGTAGCACACAAGTTTCAGGGAGGAATGAAATAGATTTTCCAAAGGGAGATAAGCTTAGTAGAAGGGGAAAACGAATGACCATGTACTCTAGAAATAGGAGAACCGACTTCTCCTTATCATTTGGGCCCCCCATTAGGGGGGCCCACTTCAACTTTGGGGGCCCAGGATCGGCGCCCTTGGGCTTCACCGTGGCAATTAATAAAAATAGATGCTCCACAACAACGGCTTCCATAAGGAACTTCCGGTTCAGGTTGACTCCATCACCTAGCGGCTATAG
Organism: Lepisma saccharinum; assembly: GCA_022664845.1. NCBI lineage: Eukaryota > Metazoa > Arthropoda > Insecta > Zygentoma > Lepismatidae > Lepisma > Lepisma saccharinum. The sequence continues at coordinate 82,403 of JAGDQP010000377.1, forward strand.
AACCATCCATCAATCAAGGCATATTACGAAAGAGAAAAATACTGAAACTCGAACTCATTCGCTCACACCAACAACGAAAACAAAGTAAATGATTCACCTCCAAACAAGAAACAACATGATAACGATAGTGAAAGCGAAATCTCTTGTATTCTTTCCTTCTCAGCAACTTCGATTCTAAATTTCAAACTTCTCAATCAATTTCACAGTTCATTCCTACTCGCAATAACATCGTCAAGTCTCCGGATCCTAATCTGGCTATAACTTATGCATAAAAACCTATACTATTTTACCTAATGTAATTGAACCGAACGTAAACTAACCTAATGCAACTTAATACTTTAGAAACTAATGATTATTTCGTTCTGCATGAAATTTTGGAGCTACGAACTTACTGCATGCGATTTAAAACTACAAACTTACTGTATGATATGGAGAGTTAGGTTGTAATATAAACTAACCTAATCTCAGCAAAGCTACTGTAGGCCTACTTTGGATAATGTATGTATGGCCAGTGGACTAAATACTAACCAAGGTGATTTGTGTCTATGTAGTATGTTTTTGTCGAGATAGAAATTTTATGGGCCACTTTATCAAATTAACTTTATTTGTGAGAAAACTAACCTACATGTCCGTGATCGAGAGTAATTACGCATTAGTTCTGAGTTCGATATTTATCTTTTTAAGTCAGAACTATTGCTTATTCATAAATTCCTGACAATTTATTTGGCGATGTGGTTGACGAGCTTACGCTTATTTGGTAAATTCGGATTCAGGTTTTGAATTCACGTGACGACTTACTATCGAATTTGTGCTTCAAATGTGAAAAGATTTAAGAAGCAATTTTTAGTTTTTATGCAATAGTATGACTGTACATCAAACAAGATTCTATTTTCAAAGTCTAATTTAAATAACTTACAGAAATACGTCCTAGCTACTGTACAGCGTTTACAGTCTAATAAACTAGCTCTTGGTCTCAATGGAAAGGGAGACAAATTCGATCCATTGTAGCAGCAGTGTTAAAACAAAAGAGTAATCAAGTTGTTAGTAAACACCACTCACACATACTTGGATAAATAATATAAAGGATGTAGCTATTAACAAAGTGCAAAAGATAAAATTGAAAAGTGCAAGCTTCTTAGGTAGAATAAATCAGAAAAATAAATGGAATACACAGTCTCGTGTAAAATTAGACCAAGTTAAATAAAATAAAATGACTATCAAATAAATATGTGGAGACTAAGACATCGTCTTCGCTGGCTAATGAAACTGAATCACGCCTCTTTTCACACACTAGTAAGCGAATATTTATTTCTAATACACCAATAGAACTCGAGATTGACACAGGAAGTTGTGTTAATTTAATGTCACTATTTGTTTTACATACTATTATTAAACAATCAATTATTTAACCGGAATCTCTGTAATTATATGTAGCTAACTGACAACTATTGAGTACAATAGGCTACATTAATTTATCATGTGATTTCGATGGTAAGAAATTAGCTTTAATATTTATCATTTATAATGGCACCTTTAAACGCACGTTGTGAGGTAGGCCAGGTATAGAATGTATACGGCCTTCTTGGAGATCTTTCTTTGAAGAAACTATAATAATAATATACAAAGTTTATGTAGCACAGAGAGTACAGAATATTTAAAAAATCAAATTCTAGAGTAATATGCGGACGTTTTTAGGTCCAGTATGCAGTACCCAGTCAAGGATTAAAGGTACACATCTCAATAGATTCTCAGAGTGCTCCCATTTTTCGTAAATTTAACAGAATATCGTATCGCCCGGAACAGAAAGTGAAAGAAGGTTTAGATCAGCTACAGGCACAAGGTATTATTGAACCAGTTAACTATGCAGAATGGGCTACTCTCATTATATATTATTGTTATTATTATTATATCAGATAGAAATATATTGTTGCTCGAGCCAAAACTTTTTAAAATTTATCTGGCCGGGCCGGGCTTGGGCCAAGAATTTTAAAACTTATCGGGCCGGACCAGGCTCGGGTCAAAAACTTCTAAAGCTTTCCGGGTCCGGGCTGGGCCGGGCCTAGGGTACATTCGGGCTGGGTTGGCTTGTTTCGGCACGCGCAGGTCTCTAGCCTAGTAGTATTTTATCCGAAAGTCTCTCTCCCATCCCACGCGCAACGGTGCGTGTGTTATAGCATGCAGATCTCTGTTCCAGACTGCGTTAAGAAGAATCGAAGCTTTGCTGGGGTTGGAAAATACATCTAAAAGAAAAAATAATTTTGCAAATATTTTCTGTACGAACTGGCTCACTTTCATGTAAATTAATAATACTCGTGCAGCTTACAATTTGTTCACAAGCTGAGGCTTCGGTAGTAGCTTCGATTACCCGCAGGCGCTTCTGAATGTGAGATATAATTGTGACGGGTAGAAGTCAACAGTTACTAGACGACTGGTCCATATAAAATAAAGTTTACGAAAGATTTTTTATGTGATTGAGCTCTCAGTAACTTGTGCTCTAAATGGAAATTGAAAATAAACCTGGCAAAACGTAAGCAATAGCCTTCCTGCCTCCGAAACAAAGGTTACGAGTTCATCGCAACCCACCACGCCTGCAACTTGATGTAAAGGATACTCCAACCCGACGATTCTGCGGTAATTATCACAGTCCGATTTATCGCTTTTTTATAAACGGAACTATTATTGGGGGTTTCCATTCCTTTGGAAGTTCCTTCTTTCTCCATATAGCATTTATCAATTTATGCAGTTCCTTGATTAGTGTTGTTCTTCCCGCTTTAATTAATTCGACTGTAATATTGTCTATTCCTAGTGATTTGAATTTTTTAAATTTCTTTATCGAGATTTCGACCTCGATCTTGCCAGGTTCGGGTTCCTCGGTTCTGTAGTATACATTTTAAATTAATCTGTTTGTTCTCCGTTGTGTACATTAAGAAGTTTGTCAAAGTAACTTTTCCACACATCAACAATTTTAGTCGGATCCGCCTGCAGATCTCGGCGTTGACGAACTCTACTTTCTAAACCGCCGGAAGAATACTGTTCTTAATGAGGAATCCTGTTCCGAAATCATGAGAGTGCGTTCTCCCATAGTAGAAAGTGTACTTGCCCTGTCGGATGCTATTTTGACCCTTCCACCGGACTTCTTGTATCGCTAATATGACCAGCTCGTACTTCTCGGTCTCGCGTACCGCCACCTGAAGAGCGCCCGTTTGGTATAACGATCTACGTTCCACGTTTTTATTCTAAGGTTTTCCTTAATTATGTTCTTGGAGGCCCTGAAGCAGTTCCTGCCTGGAGATCCGAATGAGGGACTAGTTTACCTCCGGAATATTTTACCCCAGGAGAATCCATGAACCATCTTCTACCATTTCTTGACATGATTTAGCGGTGTAGAATTGTAAGCTCTACGGCCTCGTAGTAAGGCAGACATTCAAGATGTCCTCTGTCCATCTCTGAGCCTTGTCGATGTCATTCATCTTCAGCCTCAGAGTGGTAATGGTGATGCTTCTTCCCCTCACCATGATATTTTTGTTCGGAGTTATCTTCCCCTAGCCTTTGTAGATTCCTCTACTAACTGCAAGGCAGCGGAACTGGTTTTGGTCCGCACTGGATTATTTCCGGAACCCAGCATGTCTGGTCGGCATTCCCCAATCCGCCACCGGGGGAGGTGCCTGGTGGGAAACCAGTAACCCCAACCTGGTGAACCGAATGATTATCGCCCGATTTCTCTTGTACCAATTTTCTCTAAAGATGAACAGTTTATGAAAACGTAATTGTCCAGGTACTTTGAACATCTTATAAAGATGCCACAAAATGGATTTAGAACTGACATTTTTACTATAAAAACAGTTAAATCTGTGGTATCAGAAAGAAAGAAGGGGTATGGATAGCGTTCTTATACTTGCCTTTCTTTGGTTGATTTAAGCAAAACATTTGATATTGTCTTAATACGACATCCAAGTGTCAATATGAGTTGTATATTAGCCTGAGTATTAAATTAAATTAAATAAGTATGTATCTTACCAATAAATGTCAAATTGTTAAAATTAAGAATCTAAGATCAGAAGAATTACGAATATGAATTGGAGTACTACATGGCTCGGTTCTTGAGCCTTTTGTCTTTGTAGTATGAATGAATGATTTGCTTAGTTGTTTACTATATATATATATATATATATATGTTTTGTACGCTGATATTACCTGATATTAGATATATGCTGATTGCTGATATTAGATTATATGTATAAAAGGTGCATCATGTAGGGAATCATGCGGACAGTTGTACACAAATGAATAAATCATAGTACACATCGATATTATAAACCATAAGACGTAATGATATTCATGACCGTAATACAAGGCAAAAAGGCAATATATATACTGTACGTCAGACAAAGTAAATCACAAGAAAGTTATATGTACTCTAAAATGAATGGGTTTTAACATATTACCATGATTTACTCGAGAAATGAAATGGACAAGACACCTTAAAAAGATGATTAAAATTAGTTGTCTGCATAGTGTAAGGGAGTTTGAAACTTATAAGGAAATTTTTCAAACCTTATGTATTTTGTCTATTACGAGGTTGTCCAAAACACGCATTACATATATATATATATATATATATATATATATATATATATAAATATTTATGACGAAGTCTACTATGGCGTTACATAAGTTCACGACCTCTTGGCGAAAAAATAAAATAAAAATGCTCATAACGAAAAAATAGAAGCAGATACAATCTTCAAAGTACAATCCATATGTTCTATAGTATTCAGTAATCTTTGAGCCAAATTTTGGATTCTGGTTTTCAGAAGGTAAAGAATCTGGTTTTCAGAACCACCCATTACCGCTCAGTGGTTTTCAAGGTAAAGAAGTCCCGGACTCAGGTTTCGACTTCGTTTAAGTTTCAATAAGTTCTGCCACTGAGAAAGTGCACCATCGGCAAGTATAAGTGGTAAGTGCTGACCGCAAGGTCTAGTGAACAAGCTGGATGGGGGAGAAGTTAGATTCCTTCCAGTTCTCGGATTTTTTGGCGGGTCACAATGGCCGAAATGTTGTTTTCCAGTAGTAACCTCCTTTTGCAGTTAACTGAAGCCGTTTTCTTTCGGACCAGAGCTACCTGCATTCGATCGATTTGTTGCTAGCAGAGGTCGGCGTTGGCGCGACCTCTGGAACTAGTTCAAAGTGGATCACATCTTCGAATTTCCATCATACAAACAACATCGCCTTGTGCTCTAACCTTCTGTGTTTGACCACGGTTCCAGAAAAACGCCGGTGTTAGACCTCTGGTTTCTCCAGACTGGATTGCGGCAAAAGGTATATTTTTGATCGCACGTTACAATTGGCTTGATGTCTTGTTCACCAATCCTTTGATCGAGCATTGTTCCTGGCTCAGCTCATGGGGTTCTACTTGAAAATCCCTGTTGACCGTACCAAGTTTCACGACTTTTCGATGCATGGTGGCATTTGAAGATCCAGGTAACCCGTCAACCTTCACGTGTTTATTTGGATGCTTGCTTCTTCGGGTTGGCATACGACCTCTGGCTCCAAGCTACGGATCTTCCTGAACGTGGTTGATCTCGACGGCTGGTGTCTCCTACATTAAAAAGCTTAAGCCATTTCCTGATGGCAGTTAATCCGACAGTACCTGAGCCTTCTACAGCACAAATTTCAAGAATTGTGGCTTTTGGTTTTAGCCTTTGTTTCAATGGTCCATGTTTAGAAAATAAAATGATAGATGGTCAATTAATCTTAACAAATGAATAAGAAATTATTCGAAATCTACGATGAAAACTACTATATATGTATATTTGGCAGTGGGAAATATTCATCAGGAGCAGAATAAAACGAAAATAAGGACGTCAATAGGAGGTCGCGAACTTATGTAACTCCCTGGTATTGCAACTGCAAATAGTTGCCCAACAAAGAATTAAATTATTATTGTTAAACAAACTTTCATTACTTTCAGAAACTTAACAGTGCAAGCTCGAACCCTACTGAGATCCCAAATGAGATTTTGGCTTATTAACACATTTTTATTACCTCGCTTTCTTGTCTGTCTGTTCGGTACAAATTTTGCAATCAATTTTAAACTCACTTATCATTATCAGATTTCTTTGAAATTTTGTAAACTTGCTTGCTTCCGGTGACAATACAATATTCAATCATTAGATATACGACAAAATACTCCAGTTAACTGTAATTAATTACTTAAAATAATTGAAACTCATCCTTAAATGCACGCAACGCCGTAACTATTTTGTGAAATTTGGATTGTCTATTTCGCAGGAAGTTTAATATTTATTTATTATACATAAAAAATTAATTTAAAAAGTTTTTTCTTAAAGCACGCTTTTTTAAGATGGACTAAAAAAGTAAAAAAATAATAAATTGAATAAATCTTATGAATCGGAAAATAAAAGCGTGGGTGCTCTTAGATATTATGATTTTATGATAAGGTAAGCAAGAGCACCCACGCTTTTATTTTCCGATTTATAAGATTAAGTCAATTGATGACACATGTATCACAGTCGAAAGGTCTTGGTTTAAACCTCGTGCTAGAAACTCTGGCAATGTTCGTGGCTGTTCCTTACTTCCATTAGACAGAGTAATTTATTTTTGTTTTTGCCATATCCTCATCGAATTGCGAAAATGAGCCATTCAAAAACTATCAAAATCATCACAATTTCTAAATTATACTGAAATCGTGTTGGTCAATAAGTTGTTTTATTATATCATATTTCTAGATTAATTTATGTGACGAAGTTGATGTGTGCCTCAAGTATGAACACTCTCTGTAACCCACAATTCCTAACTATTCGAAAACTACAATTTATGATTTTGAGAGTCGATTGAACTAGTAACAACCAAATGGCAGTAGACTAACTGATAGAATGTTGGATTCGCATTCGGAAGTAGCTCCGTTCGAATACAGCGACCGGACATCTTGATTGAAATTTAACAGTGCTTTCCTCAGTCACATCACACCTTCAAAACATATCATCAGCGACTTATTCTCACACTCACTTCCCTATCTTATCCCGGTCTGAGCCGAAGATGTCTAAAGAACATAAAGGCAGTTCAATTGAATTCGAGTCACTACGACTTTATTGAAATTTCACAACTATGGACTTTTAAGAAAATTTTACTATAGCTCGATTCTCAACCTGGTGTCGCGGCACATCTGTTGAAACATCGTGAATTTTTAAGTGTAGCCTAAAACTTCTGCGACTGTCATTTTGCTGACTAAAGTAATTAAAATAATTTCATTCAATATTAATTTAAAAAGAAAAAAAACAGCACGCGCAAAACCGAGTCATCACTAACCGTTCGTGTCAGGTGAGTATTTGTTACTTAACTATTACATTGTAACTTAGGATATAAAGGAGAAGATTATTATAATGGTTCGAATTTAAAATACAATCCCAACATTAGCCTAGTATTACAGTGAAAAAAAAAATATTAAAAATATTTTTAAAAACACGCTTTTTTAAGATGGACTAAAAAGTAAAACATAATAAATTGACTTAATCTTATAAATCGGAAAATAAAAGCGTGGGTGATCTTGCTTACCTTATCATAAAATCATAATATCTAAGAGCACCCACGCTTTTATTTTCCGATTCATAAGATTAATTCAATTTATTATTTTTTACTTTTTAGTCCATCTTAAAAAAGCGTGCTTATTTTAAAAAAAAAACTTTTAAAATTAATTTTTTATGTATAATAGATGAATATTAAACTCCCTGTGAAATAGACAATCCAAATTTCACAAAATAGTTACGGCGTTGCGTGCATTTAAGGATGAGTTTCAATTATTTTAATTAATTAATTACACTTAACTGGAGTATTTTGTTGTATATCTAATGATTGAATATTGTATTGTCACCGGAAGCAAACAAGTTTAAAAAATTTCAAAGAAATCTGATAATGGTAAGTGAGTTTAAAATTCATTGCAAAAATTTGTACCGAACAGACAGACAAGAAAGCGAGTTAATAAAAATGTGTTAATAAGCCAAAATCTCACTTGGGATCTCAGTAGGTTTCGACCTTGCACTGTTAAGTTTCTATACTGTGAACCTGTACATTTTTCTCAGTGACAAAAATACACCAGAAGACGTCATAAGTGAGATAGGGACAAGCAATCTTTGAACGCTGTTCTCAAGTACCTGGTGAGTCGAAAGAAACCATTTTGAAGGCGTAGGCTCACAGTCGGCCCGCTGGTTGAGCGGATAAGACGTTGGAGAGCTGACCGCAAGGTACGCGGTTCAAATCTTCCCGAGATGAAGTCCTTTTGTAATCTTCTTCATTCATATGTACATTGCTTTTCTTCCCTGCTACTTATGAATAAATGCTCCCTTCTTCACCTTTTTACAGTTTTAACATTTTATTGTGTCGTTTTCGAGAGGGGAAAAGATGAAAACTTTATCTAAACAGATGGAATTCAACTAAAAAATATTATCGCTACGTTCCCATCGAAATGAAATATCATAGATCCCATCTTTTCTCGAGTGGAAATTTCTCACCTTTCCTGCGAGGAAAATCCACTCTAAAAGAGTGAAGAAAAGATGAAATATTTCGCTAAAATGGAGCGGAATTCCGGCCCTTGAATTTAGTGTGAACGTTTCGTCACTGTAGGCAGATCTTCCATTTGGAGCTATACTTAAGTCACCTGATAAAATAATTAACCTTGACGTCGTTAGTGCACAGTATCACAAAACTAATGACCACTGCTCGAAATAAGCAAGTAACATATTTACCGTGTTACTATTTTCCCATCTGAATATTTCACATTGAAGGTGTTTTAAAAAATTCCTCTTCACATATCCTTTGAATAAACTGAAAATCGGAATTTCAAATGACAAAAGTTTCTTTAATACACAGCAACACTTGTATTTCACATCCAGAATTTTAGACAAACTGACAAACGTCATTTACTTTCAAAAGAAATCGATGACTTTGAAGTATGTTTATCTGTATAAAGTAAAGTTAAAATTTGTCAATAGCATCACCGTGTTTATATAAGGCCCTACAAAAAAGTAGCTGATGTTGGATTCCTATTGTTATTATCTCGGATTGAATGCGTAATCGTTTAAGTTTTGACAGTCATAAAAGAAATCCAAGGACGTTCAGGTGGTCACGTTCCCGTTCACATCTATATCATGCATCTATCTTACAAGATACATACAACGAAATTTCAAGTACTTGTATCAAGCACTAAGATAAATATTACTACACATGAATTGTTAGATTGACCAGTATCAATCCAATTGAATCGTCGGTCAGAGCAGGACTAACCAAAGTCAAGGTGATACAGCGAAGGAACTTGAAAAGCTTCTAGTACACATATACATGTAAGTTATTCAAATTTTAAAAGAGCTTATTGTTAGCCATATTATGTGCAGGATTTTAGTGTTCTGAAGAATTATGTACACTTTTAATTATATTTTTTTTAAATTGTCTCAATAATTAAGGTAAGGTTCCTAGGGAAGGGTGGTGCCGGAAATAAGGAGTTTGGAATTTGAATCTTGAACTATATTTATGGCCTTAAGGTATCTAAGGCTCAGGCCGGAATAGGGGAGGGGAAAAAATCGGGAAGGTGTCTATATTGAAGGTACCATGTCGGCATTTGCGTGGTGTGACTGAGGGAAAACCTCAGTTAGGATGGTCGGCCGCTGGGATCGAATCCACAACCTCCCGAATGATACACCAACGCTCTACCAGTGAGCTACGGTGGCTCAGTTAGGAGTTTGGAAATAAGATAATTACCTAGTACAAGCTATTAAGAATAAAAAGAGATATATGCTTACATAAAGTAATTGTCTACAATTCTATGAAATATGAGATTCATAAAAGCAGTGGCGGCTCGTGGCTTGATGAGGTGGTAGTGTCCAAAAGTTCAGCACCAAAATACTCGAGTATAAAACGATCGTACATAAACGGTATTATAAACAAAAATAATTCCTGTAAAATTCAATTAAATTAATTTAAAATACACAGCATTTGTTATATCAATTTGAATATAATCTTATCTTTACTACCATATAAGACAAAATCTAAACCCTAGGATAACTCCTAGGCTCCAATTTTTATTCAAATTGTGGGATCATTATAAGAGGTTTGCCAACATAATGTTTATTTTGTCTGTGACATTATGCAGAATGTCGTCAGTTGGTTGGTTGAGTTCTTGTAAAGTTTCTGTTACCTAAAGTAAGACTCTAAGCTGTTTCTTCTATTTCGATGATTTCCTGAGTCTCTTCCTTAACTACCCTGCCTCAGTATCAGCGGATGTAAGATTTCTGTTTCTAGCCGGACTTGAATACGTATTGTTTAGTATCATTTACCTCAAGAGCTCAATAATCAGCTATTTGTCTCTGCCGATCACCACTGCCTTTAACGAATGATTTTTTTTTTCGTTCTAAAAAGACTGGAAAGCTAATTTCGGTCATGAATTTCTGATGATCGATTCGCTTCGTTAATGATTTGGCTGTGGAGCGGAAAGAGGTTAAGGAAATTTCTATCAACGATCTTGTTAATGATTGCTAATATGAAGAAGCCCTTTGATACGTTAGAGTTTCTCATCTGCTGTAAACAATACTTTACAAAAAGTTAACAATTAAGATTTCCTTATTTTTTATGTTACTTGTTTTTGGCTATGTCATCTTAACAGCAACGAATCGTAATGCGTGTGGATTACATACAGGGATTTCCCCAGAATGTTTAGTTTGGGGGTGTAAAATCAAATTTGGGAGGGTGTAGGTAGAGTTCTGCGCTGTTTCGGTCGATTTTTTCAGGTATTTTTATAATATTAGAGGTGCTTTCGAGGATATGGGGGATGACACCCCCGACAGGGGGCTGGTGGAATCACTGATTACGTATATGCGGAGTCTGAAATAAAAATTACGCTTGAAAATGCACCAAGTGATATATAAATTCTTTGCTAAATGATCTTCGTCCTCCCCAAGCAGAAACTGAAATGATGTCACTGGTTATAAATGTCATAGTTGCTCTACAATTTTAACTATGAGGAAGTTCTCGATATCTGGACAGTTTATTCATTATAATTAACCTGTATTTTTGCAAAGCATGTACATGTGTATAAATATATTTATCTGATTACTAATTTGAACGCGTTTAGGTTTTTATCGGGAAAGTAGTTTTATTGAGTTTAGGTTTGTACTGAGCCGCTTAAAACTTCATTTAATTCTGTATTATTTGCCATTAACCAACTATATATTTGGTGCCCAATAGATGGCATTGAAAACAATTTAAATTTTCGAGGTGAAAGAAAATTTTTTGACTTATGGTTATTTTTGAAGTATTTTACATTTTTTCATACAGTTTTATTATTTACAACTAATTTAATTTGTATATATTGTATCGAAAGTATTTTAAACGTTCCAAACGTAGTAACATAAATTATTTCATGCATGAATATTAAAAGTTTGACCGAGACATGACTGACCAATCCCGAATTACAAATCGCATACAATACAAAAAGATACGTAGTTGGGATAAAAAAAGTCGCCTCCCCACCAAAACATTCTATTTATTTATGGTAAGGCTTAATTTATGTTTAAAACATTGCATTTGGGGAATAAAAAAAGCAGTAAACATCTATATATTCTTCGTTAACATTATTTACCTTTGTTACAACATGTTTCTATTTCTCATTATTTCAAGGAGCTTCTGTATAATCGCTGCCTCGACATGAGCCATCTTGGCACAACATTTCCGTATCTCTGAAGTTTTTCCTCAGTCATGGGCATGCGCAGAAAACATTTTTAGTACTTTGGGAGAGCCATATTCTAGCTGGCTCCAATGTGATTCGGAAAGTGACGAATCGTCGCGTGTAACGTCACAGGTTTCATTGGAACAGGTTACAAATATAGCTAAGAACTGTGCTTGTATATGATATGAGATAATGAAATATATAATTTTTTCTCATTTATTCATTAGTACAGTGCCATGGTACACTGGCTCCTCCTCACTGGTCGCGCCTGATAGAAAGTTATACAGAGAAATTGCATAATGACGCGTACGAGAGAAAAGTGATACGATTATGTATCTGCATTGTTCAACTGCTATGCATTCTTTAGAAACCCTTCCGATTGTGATGTTGAGGGTAGAGCTAATCTATTAGCAACTAGCATGAGATATACGGAGAAACGAAGAATAACCTTAGTGCACTCACTATAGAGGAGCCTCCGATAAAAGCGAGAAGAAAAATTCCATGACTATCAGTAGCAATGGGGGTTTCTATCCAAACGTAAAATCAGTTCCCTGAAAACAAATAAAACGATGAGACTTGTTTATGAAAGCGCTCTTGAACTTGTTGTAAGGGGTATCTTTACAAGCCGCTGAGTATATTACTTTCTATTCAACCTGCATGGAAACAAATAAACCTTAAAAAAGTTTTTTTTAGTTTAAATAAAATACTTAAACACGTACAAATTCGTTGTCCAATCCAGGTATTTAGCTATGTGACATAACAATTAGTACATAAAACATTATTTATAGTTTGTACACTGAAAAAAAAAAGAGCTATGTTTATTCAAACCTTTTTCGTGTTCCAGGGTGTCTACAACTTTTTGGTGTTCAATCAACACAACAAACGAACCAGATTTCGATGATTCAATGCAAGGAATGCTGATTTAACACAATGGAGGCTGTCATAATAGCACTATCACAGTGTTGAATCAACATTTACAACACATCGATTATGTTGAATTATCGAAATCAACACCTTTGTTGTGCTGATTTAACACAAATAAGTGATGGTCGTTCTAGGACACCTAAAAGTGTTAAATTTTTAACACTGCCATTTTTAACACTGTAAAATAAAAAAAGGAACAGTTACAATTAGCAATAATATTTTTAAAAATTGAAGTTCGCCGTTTTAAACTTGATTCACAATTACAGTTTAAGCCCGTTTATCCGACTCAAACGGTCCTGGGTCCTATCAGGACAATCCGGAAAATTCGTTAACGAAATAAATAACAGGGTTTATATCAATTTTATTATATTTCTTACATATGTTTAGATACTTTGGCAACAATATTAACACTACAAAGGAAAAGACGTACCACATAAAGTATCATTTCGATTTCTATTAAGCATACTGTATATGTTTCTAATTAATAAAGAAATCTGTGTTTTCTGTAGTTGGCAGATGTTATTTTGAAGCACGGCTAGATTTTTTAAAAACTTTTGAACCCTTAAGGCACGGCTAGATTTAGAGAAGAGAACTTCTGTACATGTATATTTGAATTTGAATTTAATTTTTAGTCTTTACGCAACTTTTGGCTCAAGTCGAATGGATGATGATGGGATGAATTAGTGGACTAAAGAAAGGGAGAGGAAACGGGAGAACCCAGGGAAAAAACACGCATATAATGTTTGTCCACCACAAAGTCCACATAGCATAAGCAGGAATCGAACCGACGACCCCAAGCGCTAGTGTAAATGTATATGTTTTACAGTTTCAATAAACCGGAAATCTAGATAAACGGCGTACCACTGTATTTCATAGTTCAGTAGTCAAGTAAATAAACAACTATGTGAAGTACAGCCATCTATTGCAATTTCATACAACTAAATCAATACATTTTCTGTTCGAGCAAAATAAAATTCAACTGAAAAATCAATTTTGTGGCTTTTTTGAAATCATTATCCACAGAAAAGGACTGAAAACAGCATGTGTAAAATATACTGTTATAACTGTGACATAGAAAGAATAATTTATTACAGGAACAGGATATACTACAGAGAATTCAGCACCTTAACGTTTGTTTTCAACATGTCTAAATAAAAAAAACATATTGTTTTCTTCCGAAATGGTCACTTTTAACATAGCTTTTTTTTTTGTTTGTTTGTTTCCTGCATTGTGGTTTTCACGCTTATGACATTGATGAATTAGTGATTTTCTTTTCAATACTTTGCGTGAAAAGAGCATCCATGCAGTAACAGTTATCAAGCAGATAATGAAGTAATTAATTTGAACGAGGATGATTAGAAGATTATATAAACAAGATCCTTTTATTACTTCAATATCAGTAAAAATGAGTTGTCAGTGAGTGTGAGAAGCAATAAATACAGACTGTTAGGACTCCTACTCTTTGCATTACTTGCTGTTTCAGCTGTTATTGTTCTTACTTACTTTTTATATTTTTCATTTGCGAGGTATTTGCTGAATACGTTTGTGATGAAGGATATGAGTATAACAAAGATGAACGCTCACTATTCATCAAACACCAATTCAATTTTCATGAAATATCGTACCTGGATGTTCGAAAGGGTATTGAGTTTGCATTTGAAGTGAAACAAGGTAAGGCAAAAGATAAAACTATCCCCTGTGCGATACACACGCGCCGTAAACAGTGCATGAGGGATGTGGAGGTAGCACTCCACATTTTCTTGACCTACGGTACGAAGTGAGCTATGGTGGTCAGTCCCACGCTCGACCACCTTTACCTTCCCAAGGCACCCTGGAATACCAAGGACACTCTGGTACTCAATTTGATAGAAGGCTGAGTGTACCTCAAAGCGCCAGGTATGAGAACACTGAAAGAAAAGCCCCCAGTGTGCTGGCCGGGATTTGAACGTTGGCCACCCGATTCGTAGTCAGACTCGGTAACATCCGAGACACGGAGACTCATCGTGAAACAAGGTAGCGCGGCGATTCTACTAAAATCGCGAAAGCTCCATTGATAACGTCTCAGACACAAATTATTCTTTTATAATATAGGGCGTAATAAAAGTAACTTTTAAACATTGGATTTTATAGAAATAGGACAATTCCGGTGCTTCTGAACGGTGACACCCACAAAACATTTTCATTGTGTCGAACATTGTTTATGCAAATTTTGGTGCAGATTAGTTTAACGGAATGGAAGCAATTTGAAATATTGTGTTTAAAAAATGGATTAGCAACACTAAACACATCAATCACCTCTGTACACCTTGTGCTTCCTCAGATATATTTTTTGGACACGTACAGACGGCCGGACTGAGCGGTATTATGAATTCCCTTTTTGTTAGCTACACTATCAAGGAGCCTAAAAACTAATTATATGGTAAACTATTTGTAAAAAAATCAAGTATGCTTGCTTTTAACAAATGCTGTAAAAAGGTATCCAGGGGCAAGGAAGCTATCTTATCTCTTGTGCATTGATCCCACATAGCAAAATCATCTTGAATCAAATTTGTTTTGGCCTTGAAACGGCAAGCCAACAACCTGGAACAAGCTTGTTGTTTCAAGCAAAAAGGTAGAATCAAGCTTGATTTTTCAAAGGCACGAAGTGACTTGTTTAGGCAAAGGATTATTAAGCTTGAAATTGAGTTGTTAAGTTCAAGCATATTTTATCTAGCAAAAATCAAGGTTGTATCAAGCTTGAAATATACTTTTTGTATCACGTCAAGTCCAAACAGGCAAAATCAAGGGAATTTTAACCTTGAATCAAGAAACCACCTATGTGGGATTTTTTTTTTATCATTATGTGTATAACAAATCAAATCATACTATTGGTAAAAAGGATGACAATAAGCTTAACATAGAGTTGAAATGTGATAACAATGAACTGTTTTTGTACTTCACAGCTTATAGATTAAAGAACCTTTTAAGTCTCGTCCGACACTTTTCGTTCTTTTCCGTTGTTTAAATTTGTGATTCGGCTTCTTCAAGATTCCCTTTCAAACAAAGATACGAGGTTAGAACAGTTATGTAGTATTTCTGATAAGGCTGATAAGATTACAAGAACCATGTTACGAGGTAGATACAAATAGGAAATTTCCTAAACTCAGACACGTAGATTCCTTATGACCCAGCATGACCCATAAAGACTCAAGGAGCCAATTAGGTCGTCAGAAAAGAAACGCGAAATGGACACGCCTTTGTTTATTGTACATTGTAACTGCCAAGCTGACAGGGCACGTTTTGTCTCCTGGTAACTTAACAATATTTGGAATACCGATTAGATTTGAGAATAAATACTTAACATTGATAGCATGTCAATCTCTCTCTTATGGGGGTTTGATAAACAAAGAACCGTATTTGATCAATGTGCAGGGTTTTGTTGTTATTGATGAGAGACAAAATGAACGACCGACGGAAAAATATTTAGAATGAGATAGTTGACGCACTTTTACCTGATCTGTTGGTACGCGTATATAGAGCAGTTAAACAATGTATCTGTCTTAATACCATGCCGTGTGTTACGCATGTAGGATCTGTTGCTATACGCATTATCTCCAACTATTCCCAGTTGAGCTCTGGGCGAAGTCAGCCAGTGGTAAGATATATCACTACTGTTATTTGAAGTGAATTTGTAGTTGCTTAATTCCATCTATATTTCTGTTATCTTTTCAAATTGTTTCTCTCTATTTGAAAAGAAATAGTTTTCGTTTTGCGAGCATAACAGTATCCACGGCTACGACCGTCTTTTGTCGATCTCTGTGCTCAGATGGAAATTTATCTTACACAAAAAAAAATTCTGAGTTGATGAAATTAAAAATGCACAGAATAATTTGTAATGTCACCTAGATGAAAATCGAATCCCGTTCTTCCGATTAGTGTTCGGTTGCTCTCTAATTAGGCTACCAATCATATGCAGAGAACATGGTCGTGTAATCTGGTATAGCTTAATCGGTAGAGTTCTCTCCTACTAGCAATCGGGAGCCCGAGATTCAATTCCCGACTCAGATAGCAACAAATTCTTCTGTCCATTCTTCAGATTTATTCTTGTTTCCGGGAGAAAGGTGAAAGGTATTGTCCAGGGTCTTTGGGTAGATGTTATCCTGGCATTCACTTGGTGAAACTGAGGAAAGCCTGGACACTTCGATCACAGTGGTCAGCAATAGGACTCGAAATTACGTGACTACCTCTTAAGTGTGGATCGAATGTTGTGACTGCCTCTTAAGTGTGGATCGAATGTTGTGACCGTAGCCACCAGCTCACAGGGGCTGAATGTGTTAATGTTACACTTTCAATTGGTTGTATTTAGAAATGAGTACCGAAACGGGTTTTCCTTTGTTGTCGGATTTGAAGAATATGAAACCGGACTTCTCAAAACCAGTTATCAGCAAAGATTGGTATTTGTTGAAACTCCAAATTAGGGGTTGATCTTTCCTGTTCTTTCTTTACCCTTTTGGTTTTCGCTGAAAACTTTGCTTCAATATCTATCCAAATGTGGTTTTTTGTACTATACAGTACAGTACTATTTGGACTTTGGAAATGTTTAATTCCGGGTTCTTGAAGAATATAGAAAGTAAGATTTCTAAACCATAAGAACAACAAAACTAAGTTTTGAAAAAATCAGAAAGCTTTTCTTTTTTAAAGAAAAAGTGAAATATATGATCTCGGGTTTTGAATTTTCTATTTATTTAAAACTAAGAATTGCTCACAACAAAATTAGCAATTGAAAGTAACAATCTAGTAATTCGATATTGAAGACGTTTAACGTAATCTATTAAGCGATTTAACGTAAACAAACTATTAACTTAAATCAGTTTGATAAATTTTAACTATTACTTGCGCTAATTTATCTTTGGTTACCCAAAAGGAGAAAATATCTTTAATTTGTGTTAGGACAACGCTCTACGTTATACCACAGACAAATACGTATACAGATGTTTGAAAAAGCTGTGATACCTACGACGCCTTGTTCAAAGAGTTCAGTGTTAGTACTACTAGAGGCCACTACCATATCCTGAACTGCAAGTGCTGCCACGTAGTGTAAACTCCGGTAATTTCTTGAAACGAACAAATAGAGATCGGTGAGCTTTCATTATTTCCACCTAAGCTATATATGTATGTAGAAAGTTGCTTGCCACCCAAAGAATTGTGACTTCCTTCCACAGTTCCTTTCTACCTTCCATGTAATGATTTATTGCCTATTATACGTCTGTAGTATAATTCAGCAAAAAGAAATCTAATGAGACGAGAAGTGTCACTTGGGTGTTACAAAGCATCACACTGTGTACACTCTGTCTCGGGTTCTAATAGGTTCGAATCCCATGTAAATAATAGGAACTATCCGTAGATCTTAGACATTCGATGAGGACGTAAATTGCTGTTCAAATCAAAAGAGCGATTCTATATTCAAGCCATAAGCACTACCAGAAATCCACAGTTATTTTTCTACCTGAACATTCATGGCGGTGAACATGTGCTCTGAAACAGAGGACTTCGTTATGAAATAAAAACAATGATTTTAATTTCGAATCTAAATTTAAACATAAGTTCAAAAGGGCAGGTATACTTATGGCATGACTGTCACTAAACGAACCATTTAATCGATACGTGTCACAGCGGCTTCTAAAATATATATCTGATACATTTACTTAACACTTTTTGTATGTAGATATCTTTTCTAAATTTCTTAGTTTTGTGCTCATAAGTTGTAAGTAATGTGTACGAGAAGTGTCCAAAGTTTAGCACGTCTTAGTTTTGAACACTTCATGCTTTCTTAGTCTTTCAAGACTATAGTTTGAACAGTATTTGTAAACATTTTGTTCAAAAAAATGTCGTAAATAATTACAGATGACTCATTTCTACATCAAACTTCTTCAATATTTACGAATAAAAGTGACAAATTCTCTTTGTTTTTTTTTTGATAGCACAGTTGGTTAAAGAGACACATTATCAACGAAATGAACCGGGTTCCATCTCAGCTACCGACAACTATTTCTATTGCTTTCCTAGCTTACCAAAATCGCTTATTAATATACTGTTACTTATTAATAACGTTAGTTCATATCATTTTACGTTTAAAGTGAACATAAATGATCAAAATCTTGCTTGATTTCAGCGTGTAAAATAATGCACTTTTAAAAATAATGCAAAATAGCGTTAATTTTTTACAGTGTATGTGTGTACAATGCACTAGAATTAATAGAAAAGAAATACAAAGAGAAAGTTGAACTAACAATTTGGGAAAGGCATTTTTCGTTGCTGTATGTTGTTAATGAATATATAAAAATATAACTGTACGATAAAAAAACGGTTTCAGAAAAATGTTATTATCTCTGCACTGAGTAACACTTTTCTTAGAAATGAGATATCAGCAGTTTCATTAAATGCAACTATATCATAATATTCATCTCGTAGCCAATCGTAACTGCGCGCTATGGATCAAATGAACATATAATAACACATTGCGAGGTGATAATTGACAAATTAAAAATATTTTGAAACGAAGTAATCTCATGTAGCCAAGTGCTGTGACACGAAACGCAGATAGTCGTGAAGGTAGCTGATCTTTGAACTTGTCACACCAGAGGTGACACTATTTACCGGCCCCGCTCCGTCGTCTGATCAGCTTTTATTTCGGGAGCGCAATTCTTCGATCATGTGCTTGTGATAAGTCAAAGTTGGATAGCAACCAAAATGTGAATGACATGGAATGGGATGTGTGAAGTGTAGGTGACCATGCTGCATCATGTCTAAATACGGTTTCAAAGATTAAATCGCAGAGAGGTCAGGTTATAGGTCAGTGTGATATCAGTCTGCATTTGATATTACGTATATTGTGCGTTGCTTATCGCTGTCTGTATGTCGTACATATTATCTCCAAATTTCTAAGAACTAGAAAGCAGACGTGGTCTTTACTATTAGCACTATCCCATCCTTCACTTTGAAAAACGGAATTCTTTCGCATTTTATGCACCTGACATGAGACTATTTCACTTCGGACCCACTATTTGAGTACATTAAAAAAAAAATCACACAAGATACAGTCTATCAATAGGCTGTTCCAGTAGACTATAAGTAGAACAGTTTGCTGGAGTGGGGATAAAACCCAGATCGTCTCATTGATGGCCTATTCCTTTATCATATTGAGCTACATTCGATTCATAAATTTTCTCTCTGAATATTGAAGTGGTTGGATACAAAAAATGAGTGAGCTAGGTTTATTGAGATACGTTGTGAAAAACGTATTCACAGGAGTAGTTTAAAAAGCAGTTTCAAAACCCTTTTATCTCACAACTCCTCCGATTCTTTCTGTTAATGAGGCAACATTTTCTGAAACCGTTCCTGAGGGACATATATTAAGTAGATTGAATAGGGTCTTGCAATTTATACAGTTTTGCTGGCGAAGGAGGTAGTGTCCGAACAGCTTGTTTCGCCTAATCAGTTCCAAGTTAGATTGAGATCAGGAGACTGGAATGGCCAGTGGAGTAGTGTGAACTTACGCTTCTGGAAACGCTACAATGACACGGACTCTGTAGCAGATTGTATTATCCTGTTCCAAATATCCTCCTCTCTCTGAAAACGCCAGTTGTGTTTGTGATTATCAACGACACCTCGAACATCCAGTTGTCAATTTATAGGTACCATCATCACACTTAACCTCAAGAGAACAGCCTCCACACCATTAGACTTCCACCTTCGACATCTGACACTTTGCGTCTTTGGACCTATGCTGTTTTAGCAACACGTGGATCCTTCTTTAAGCACATCACAACATAAACCTGGGCTCAGTGAAGCATACAATCTTCTTCCATTGGTCAGCAGTGCAGTTTCGATAGTCCGTAGCAAACTGCAGGCGACATATTTCTCATTATCATTGTCTGTATGTCGTACATATTCTCTCCAAGTTTCTACGAGCTAGAAAGCAGGCGTGTTCTTTACTATTAGCACTATCCAATTATTCAATCCTTCACGTGGGTTTCTGGTACAACGCGAGCACGAGTAGCCCATCCATGTTGACGTTCGACGATTCCAGTGCATTTTCTGATGATATAATATTCTTCAGCAGTATTTTAAATAAAGATATTAATTATCATGGTATTTTAACAGTGATTATTTAGATCAAATTACGATCATTTTATCTCAGAAAAACGTGAATAAAATCGAACACATTGACAGTAGATACTATTTACTACAAGTTTGCATAATTATCTTACAAGCCAAAGGTTTTTGCGTATTACTTACGTCAGAACGAGAGACGAAAAAAATCATGTTTATTTGTTTACGATGTCTCTGCTCATAGGAGGAAAATAAATAATTGACGCAAATTATTGGTTGATTTCATGTGACTTCACTGATTCTTAAAGGTTTCCTTCCGTTTTCCGTTGGATATTCAAAGATGGAAATAGACAAGCAAGGACTACGGAAAGAAAAACAGATTCGGAAGTCGGATGACCTGATCCGAATCTTGGTGTTATATAGATCCGTGAATTAGGATCTGGATCAAATATTTCCGTATTCAGATCCAGAGATTCAGGCTTAGGTTTCGAATCCTCAGATCCCGATCTAGGTTTCGGATATTCGAATCTGGATATCAATCCTATGATTCCACCAAATCGTATGATTGCACTACACGTAGGTACAACTATGAAGTTAATATTAGCATTGACAATTAGCGACAATAGTAAATATTATTCACAATAAAGCAATTGCTGAAATGTAATTTGAAGTAAGTGTACCGACTTCAGGTTTTGAGATAATCAGTCACTAAACATAGTAAGCAACGACGAATTCAAAAAATGATGCTGTGTCAATCAAGACTTGTTTATCTTTCTTTACTTACACACGTAGACTCAATTTTGATGCGCATTTTTATACACTAAGACTTCCTTTATACTATTAGGTTAATAAATTCTCTGTTTTTTTTGGTTTCTTTTAAGATTTGAAATGACAATTATGTGTTGTAAATTTTTCAACTTTTTCTCCTCCTCTGACTACGTTAACATAGCTACAACAACTACTACTACAACTACAACAATTACTACTACAACTACTACTATTGCTACTACTATAACTACAACTACAGCATCTACTACTACAACAACAATAACTACTACTACTACTAATACTCATAATAATAATTAAAATGTAAAAACAATTATATCGATACCTTTCTAATTGAAATTTAGAAAATGGTTAGAAAATGATAATACTTTTTCTCAATTTATAAATAAGTTTGTTTGTTTTTCTTTTAATTATCATTATTTCTTTAAATAGGACAGCCTAGTTCTCTGATAGCATGCAAGCTTCCAACAAGATTGCCAGTCACTTGCTTCGAGCTTGTCACACTTGATATTGTGTTGAACTTAATAATAAACAGGCATAAAACAAACTTTATCGAACAATATAATTGTCTTGTTTGAACAACGTTGTTAGTGGTTGTTATCACTAACCAGATTCAAGCTTGTTGGAACAAGCAGTTATGTTAGAAAGCGTGCTAAACTTAAAATTTGATTCACTTCGTTGTACTTCCACTATCGTCATAGTTCGATAAAGTTCCATCAATTGCCAGGACTGTTTCATCGCCAGCTAAGCTCAGCGAACTACCCCCCACCTTTTTTTACAGGCCTCTGTTGCGATCTGATGAACTAAGTGTAAAAAGCGCTTGGAAAGCTAGCTAAGGTGTGTGGTTCCATGTTGTAGTTTACAGCATCGTGTCGGTGTGACAGTAATCCTCGGTTCAATTCTCACCTAGGGCAACATTTCTTAAAGAATTATATTATGCTTTTCTTTCTTGTCCTGTCAAGACAGTTTGAATCTTGATTCTTGTAAACTACGTAGATTGTTTGATTCAACTTGGTCTAAATTTTTCTGGCTTGACTTTATAAGCTTGCATTAAGTTGTTCCACTTATTACGTCAGAATTGCTATGTGGGTTATAATTCAATAATTACATTCATTTATATATGTTCCTTGTATGGAAAAGAGCGAGTTGCAACAAGTCTCTAGTTTCATCACCAGGTAGCAGCACATGTTTAAAACATCGAAGTCCCCTATCGTCAGTTTTGAGAAATCGCTGCACAATCTAAAATGTAGACAGAAGAAAAATAAAATATGTATCAATTACATTGAGCCAAAAAAATTAAAATGTAATCAGAGGAAAAATTAGTTCCAATAGAATTATTCGGATTTCGTTAATATACATTCTTAACATATACGAGAAGCAAACAAGCAAAACCTCACATGTCCATGTTTATACAAAAAATGTTTTGATCATTTTAGAGCTGTAGTGAGTCAAGCAAAGTGATTTTATCAAGGAAATTCATATTACGCTGTGATAAGTGCTTCTTTCAGAACATCGCTTTGTATTATTCGATGAAGCTCTTCATTCAGGCCTTAAAACGAACAAAACTTTTCTTGTAAAATTGGACATGTGAGGTTTTGCTCGTTTGCTCCTCGTATATGTATATAACCCAGAGGCTACCGGCTATAAAAAACAAAGTAGGGCTAAAAACAGAAAAAGTAAACTTCGCATTCTGCCGTTACGAACGTTGAAATTCAGATATATACAAAGTGAGTCATGGAATCTATGATACCTCATATAAGACAGACTACAACAGGTATGATTACTTTTATTACCTGTGCTAATTCCAAGATTTTTCATAAATATTTCTTCTTTTTTCTTAGTTTTAATCGTTTTTCAAAACGAAAGTGTTTTAGGCTACAGAAAGCGTCCTTTTGAATTGATGAACATCTGACGAGTTTTTCAAAAAAAACAAAGTCTAGAGTTACGGCCGTTTTGTAAAGTCGGATTGTTTCTCGCAATGGAGACGTTTCGGGATTTCCATATCATTGATTTCGAAATTCGTTTCTTAAAATTTTAGGTTCGACCCCAGTAACCTTTGGACCCCCCAAATGTGAAATTTCACGAAAAATGACAACATAATAGAATTAAGTTGTTTCGTACTGCTGTCATCATGAATTTCCGGATTTAATTTTTTGACCTTTGATCTTCAGAATTAAAATATATGGAAGTTTTTTTTTTAAAAAAATGAAAGTTTCGAATACTAAAACAGCTTTTAGCAAGCATTAACTAGAATCTCAGTATTCAAAACTTTAAATTTTAGAATCAGTTTCAGCTCCCTACGTACCCATCAGACATGAAATTTAAGGAAGGTCAAAGCATATTGTAAAGTGTTTCGGGCTACCGGCATTTTGGATTTTAGAATTTAAGTTTCTTGACTTCAGATTTAAACTGAACAACCCGAAACATATATAAATATAAAATTTCGTG
Organism: Lepisma saccharinum; assembly: GCA_022664845.1. Lineage (NCBI taxonomy): Eukaryota > Metazoa > Arthropoda > Insecta > Zygentoma > Lepismatidae > Lepisma > Lepisma saccharinum. Next base: position 106,386 of record JAGDQP010000377.1, read on the forward strand.
AGAATCGAATAATCGAAACTTTATTTTGCGTTGTTGCTATCTTGAATTCAGAAAAGAATACAATATTATTGATTTCATAATCGAACTCAGAGCCCATAGAAAGCACGAGACATGTTATTTTACTGGAATCAAAAAATATTAAAATTTCTATATGCATTCGCTTCCGCTGTGTCTTATCGTCCCTCACAAATGTGTATAAAGCAGGAAGACGTCTTTTTAAACAAACTGTAGAGCACGTCTAATATAAGATAAGACACTAAATTTGACAATAAAACCCCTTGGATATAAATTTTGATTTAAGAAACTTAATATCAACAAACGTTTTCAGAATCTGGAGGAATCAAAGGTTGGGCTAATAAGCACTCACCCTTTTTTCACCTCTTTATACTTATGTGTAGGCATACATATTTTACATATTTCACCTTGTATATTTTTCAGAGTTAGCAACACTGCATTCTATGCTTCACATATAACGTTTATCATCACTAGACGATATCGAGTATCTAACCAACCGGTACAGTGTTCCTTTAAAGAAAATAAAACCTTATGTAGGTTGGCAACACTGACAACTCAATGGCATTACAATTTAACTCCTAATAACCACTGTATTAACGCAAATAAACTCCTCTAAAATAAATTTAACTTTCATGCATTATTTAAAGTTTATCCAGAAATATTAATTTAATTTACCATTGTAAAAAATCCATATCTAACTTCAAGTTGGAAACTCTGTATCTGGAAGATGAATCGTAATTGGATGAATAATAAAGACAACTGCAAGGTTGTACTCATATTTTGGAATTACCCTGTATATCAAGTGAAACGTTTCGAACTCTTGACAACGGTAATCGAACTGTGCTGATGTGCTCCCATGATAACTACCATCTACCGCCAATCGTACCTATGACGTAAAAATCAGGTGTCTTGACAATCTTAATGAAACCAGATAAAAATAAACCTCCATACTATGGAGAACACGTACAGATATTCTAATTTAGAGAATTTTCTCTTAGTTTGCACGTTTGCCAACAAATACTCCTGTAAAATATCGCCAAAATTTAAGACAATGAAGCTGGACATTTGCATGATTAACTTAAAAATCAGGTTTAAACCAGATAAAAGGAATGCCCTTTCTGTACTCTTAGAGCTTTTCTTTTGCTTTAAATAAAAGTAAATGAGAGATCTTGCCCATATATGGAGATCACGTGTGTTAGTTAATCTTTTTTTTTCTCTCTCTCTCTCTCTCTCTCTCTCTTTCTCTCTAACCAAAGCGGTTCTTGTACACATAAACTAGGTTGAGAACGACTCTTTACATATAAAGACCTTGCCGACAGCACAATTTTCGGCTTCGCTCTCTTTGTTTGCATATCGCGATTTTTCTACACGATTATGCGATAGGGGGAGGTTGAAATAAAATAAAATAAAAGTAATATTGATGTAGTAACATAAAGAGAGGAATCGGGCGATAAGCCAACATTTGAAGGTGACTTTGTCATGACCTACGAACTTAAGTGGAAAAAGAACGATTCGTTCAGGGGTGAACGGGGAACGGTAACTCGACAGGCGCCTCCAATCTTTCCCCTATTTCCATAATGATAGTGTGTACGAGATAGTGTCTTGTGTGATGAAATAGGAAAAATTTTCTGTTGATAAGCACATGGAATGAAGAACCGAACACAAAACAAGAAGAATCAAGCACAGAGGGATGAGAAGTGACCTTCTTTCAGGCCATTTATTACAGTCGAAGCGTTGAAACAATAGAATGTCTAATGGGAAGCGACTATCTCCCTTGGTTAGCGGCTGTGTTCAAAAATACTTCAATGAATGTATTACACTCATTTTACTACTAAAGTTCACAATAAGGACAGAACACAGCCTATAAAATTTGCGAATTTTGAATTTTGAACTGCAATACAATAGAATTAAAGATAAGTAAACATTTTAGGATAGCCCACTTGAAGAAATACATAAGCGAAAAATGTAATGTAAACCTTATAAAAATAGCAAAGTTGAAGAGGGAAGGGTAAAACAAAGAATTTGCACTCGTAACAAGTACTACACAATGACAACTAACTAATTGGGAAGTTCAAATCAAAATGCGCAAATAATTCACAAGTTATAGCGATTTTTATAATATTTAAATAAATGGGAGTAAATAGAAGTGTTCGGCTTTATGCGCGTATTATAAACATAAGTAAATTCAAGGGCACAATCTATCAAGGTAAAAAGATAAAGGTTATCGGCGAAAGAATGCAGTAAGCACATTGACCTCTTGCTCCAAGCACAATTCGGGGAGTTGTGTAATACAGTGTGAAGAAGGAGGTGGTACATGTTCGGAACTGTTACGCTTTAGTTTGTTTTTTTATGGTTATTAAAGTATGATAACCTTGTCACAAATCTGTTTTCTTTATTCAAGATGGAATTTGAATTGAATTTTTATTTATGATCTTTAGGCATCTAAGGCTCAGGCCGGCATAGGGGGAAAGGATTCGGGAATGTGTCGGTCAGGGTCTAAGTTGAAGGTGCCGTTCGGGCATTTGCACGGTGTGAATGAGGAAAATCCCTGGAAAAATTGCGGTGAGGATAGCCGGCCCCTGGGATCGAACCCACGGTCTCTCCAATGCTACGCCAACGCTCTACCACTGAGCTACGGCGGCTTGGTAAATAAATACATTTAGGAGTTTGCACTTATCAAGGTTCAATAGTTTTTCATTAATTTTGTTTAATATTATTTTCTGAAAGAGTTTACTGATTACGTTTAACAAGCAACTATACCGGTATTATTTAGGGTTAGTTCGGTCTTTATTTTTATTTATTTATTAGAAGTTAGCACGGATACAGCAAACGCCATTTTACACCGTTCTTGTAACAATAAACAATAACAACAATAATAAAAATAATATTACAACAAAGACTTATGCAATAAAAAACAATACATTTTTTTTTTCATTCATTCATTTTAGATTCATATAACAAGCCTGGAGAAATTTACTTTTACTGAAGCAGAAATCTGGTGGCAAAGGAAGAGTATTGTAAAAATGTGAAAATCTGTATACAAGAGATCGCTGGACCAAACACAATCTCGGTTTTGAGAGGTAGAAATGATGTGAACGAGAATTTTGTCTGGGTACTCTTTGGTTAAACAGTGGAAGAAGGTTGTGGGTCCTGAGTGTGCCTTGCATTATTTTATAAAGAAATTTTAAGTCATTTAGTTTTCTTCGTGTGTCTATGTTTTTTTAAGTCAAGAGAATTCAAAATGTCTACGTTAGATTTGTGTTGGAGGTAGGGTACCCTGTGTTGTACAATGCGGATAAAGAAATTTTGGACTTTGTGCAATTTAGATAAATTGGTTTCACAAGCCATAGACCAAACAGATGAACAATATTTAATAGTAGGAAGTACACAAGTGAGAAAATATGACCGAAGAGCTCTGAAATCTTTAATATCGGTAAACCTGTAGAGAAGTCCAAGAAGTTTCCTGGCTGCTTTGGATTGCCTTTCTACTCTTTCGAGACCTCGGGCCCGAAAGGTTGTTCTCTTATTGTTGGTTTCTAATTTTGATTTTGGCAGCGATTTTTCAACTGCTCTCCCAGTCGCCGTCTCTGTCATTTGATTATTTGTTTAAGTTACATTTTCTCTGTACTTGTGGAAGTTTGAGGTTGTTTTTGAATTTTTTCCAGTTTATTTTCTTTAAATTATATTTTGGTCTTCCAGTTTCATTTTCATCCTATCTTTCTGCTGTTTCTACTAGGAAGCGAATGGCGTTTTGTGCGCTTACTATTTCATCTTCTAATACCGTCCAATCTCTAAGTTTAGTTGTCAGCTCCCCCCTAACCATTGTTACGTCTATATTTATCCCCACTCCGACCATGCCCCTAAACACTAAAAGAGACAGTCATTATTTTTATTTTTAGTAATTAGCATTCCTCATGATCTAGGCAATTATGTCGCGGAATTAGAATCGGCAATGGATAGGCACACGGGTTAGAACCTTCTGACTGAGGTTTCAAATGATTTCTCCTCAGTTTCACCAGCCGAATAGCGGGATAGTACCTTAAGGAAGACCTTAACGGCTAACTTCTTTTTTCAACTCTATCCCGTTCTGAGCAAAGATGCCTGAAGGTTAAAATTAAAATTGAAATTAATTTAATGCGAAAGCATTTGGATTTCGAAGAAATTCCTTTATAAAATAGATAATCTAAAAAAACAACAACTATGTATTGTTTCAATTAAATAGCGCATTTTACATTTTCATCTTGTACGCTTGATTTTACATGTATAACATATTTTCCGACTGTAGGGTACTTTGGAGGAATATGTAATTCTGTAAAACAGTTGTCAACAGGAACAATAAAACACGGGTTTAATATGTCAATTCCCTTCAGTACATTGCTACGAAGTTTCCCGAAAATTGGCATGCATCGTTCCCCAAATGTTGGTTGGAAGAACGGTTTAAAAAAGCTGAAGAACATTTGTCGCAGTTCCAAGTATTTCTCATTTTAAGCATTTCAAAGTGAAGTTTTGAGAAGCAATTAACTTTAGAAAGGTAAGATTTTCTTGTATGAGTTCACTTTCAGAAGATGGGATATTACAAAAGAAATTGTATATCAATGCATTTACTTTTTATGAACAGCTTCGTTACAAAGAGAGGTTGGCGGTAATATCGGGGCCAATCCAGGAGTTCCGGGTGATATTATAATCTCAGAATATTTGTATTCTACTACTCTTCAATAGCTCGGCTTTCAACTCAGATATGATCTCGTACAAATCAAGAAAAATCTGCGTTCCGGGTGGGACTCGTGTGAGCTGAGCTATTGAAGAATAGTAAAGAATATAGCTTTCTAGTGTCAGACTGGCACACCCGAAACTCCTGGATTGGCCGATCGTATTGAAAACTTTATTTCCTCGCCGGTAGATGTCTCTGAGATCAGTAGCTTATTTTCTTAAAGATCCTGGTAAACAAATTCTGTGATTGGTTCAGCATTTCCTGTTAGTTGAAATATGGCAGTACGAACCAATCATTAGCTTCAGTTTATCAGGATGATCTCAGAGACATCTATCGGTGAGGTAAGAAACTTCTTCGAAGCCATAAAAAGTTGCGTACAAATTTATGAATGAAAGTCACTTCTCTGTGGGTTTTCTTTCTTCACGTCGTGACACTTCTGTAGGCAAATGCGGACAATTTACTCATACTTTTTTGAATCAAGTAAACTGATTACTCTTTATATTATTATTCTATAATGAATTTAACGTATATTCTGACAAAAGTTTAATTGTGAGGCTAAATAAATGTATGGCTGTGCTATTTGTATGTACATGGGGCACATTGGTTCCATACCAACAAAGACAAGTGACGTACATTTCATAGTGGCAAATTAACGTAATTTCTGGCACTTTGGATCAACTAGTTTCAGAACCGTACAGTCGTCAACTACAAGTTTAAAAAATAAAACCACTTACAAAAGTATGTGTAAACAAGTGCAACGTAAAGATAATTACAAAATGAAGTGCATAACTTGAATTTAAAGAAGAAGTTTATATTATGGGTACGCATTTACGAGAGAGAGAAAGAGAGAGAGAAGCATATTGCCGATTGCTTCACATCGAAGTTACAAACCGGTTTCTTAAAATACCTTTTTAAATACAAACACAAACACTTGTACGCAATGCAAAGAGGAACATATGTGATGGCATTTCTTGAATATAGATTCATTCATTCATTCATTCACTGTTCTCTCTCTCACTCGAAAGTGCATATTCACACGTACAGTATATGAGGAGCTCCGAATTAAATCCGTTTAAGTGCACAAATCATGAATTTTGCCGGAAATGGAAGAAAATTTGTTGGATTTTGGACTCGATTTTGCACCAAACGATTAGGAAAGTGTGTAATATATAACTGGATGTAGCTCATTTCAGAGACCAAGAAAGTCCACTTTAAACTTATTTCAGATCATCCGTGGACTTCACGGGTTTTGTTTCGAAACTTCTCATATATTAATGCGTGCAAAAAAATCAGAAGTAAAACTTTTCTGACACCCAAACAAGAAATAAAGCTGATTAGAACATGAGTCGAATTCGGCTTCATTTTCGATGTACAGGGTTTCCAACTGAAAGGTCTTCTGCCCGTTGCAGGGGTTCACAGGCTTATATTCATAAAAAGACATGGAGCAAAATGCACTCATGTAAATCCACCTTATTGCTAGAAAGGAAAGTGCATTATGCTGAAGAAACTATTTTTATTTTTAAAGTTCAGGTCCATTCTCGATATTTTATGAGCATGCCAATTGTATCTACCACTTTTCATATTCTACGCTTATCCTTATGTCTACTAGAGAAACGACGAATATTGAGTGCTCTCAATATACCAGATAACTTAAAACATATTAAGAATGTCCTAGTACACACTAGGAACATACCTTATTTACTACGGTGGTCCATACACTGAAAAAAATTGTAAAGGTTGTTAGGAATTCAGTACGTTTTCCAGTAAAGTTCCAGGAACTAAGTAATTTTGATTATTTCGTGTTGTTTCTTCAAAATATAGGAAAACTCATTAACTTTTCATATGCCGAGGTGGGGACTTTGCGCACATGCAAAGAAAGAGAAAACAGTTTCTTATCATAACTATGCATGCAGTCCTGATCAAATGTTTTCTACCGCCATTTTGATAACTTGTTTTAGCAGAAATGGGAAATATTCTCAGTAAATGGGTATTCCGATCTCTAATTAACAAATAGAAAGTGACTTAAATGTGACGTAAGTCATTGGAGTAGTCATGTTTTGCCTTCGGGTTCCAGCAATGCACCTCTTACACTCTATACCTGTTTTGATCTAGTGCTTTTATGACTGGTAGTTTAGTTCAGTTCGTAAAACGCTGAACTTCTAACTGAACAACGTATTCACATATAGTTTCTATGTTTTTTCTTTTGCTTCCAATATCCCTGAAAACTGAATGATGTTTGTTTTCTATTAGTGAAGTTATTGGGTTGCCTGGCTTTCTCTAGGAATGTTTCGGATTTTTTTTTCACAGTATATAAAAATATGATATAAGGTGAGTAGTTAAAAATGTCCATGCTAATCTCATGGTAGCTATAATTTGGGTACTGAACAGTTTAGAGGCTTTTGAAATTACATAGTTTCACCTAATTCCGAACAATTGATATAAAGAAAAATGAGTGTATTGCTCCTGATCATACAGTTTGAAAAATCTGCGGTACAAGGAAAACGCGGAATAATTTACTGTAAAGCGTTGAAGAATCTTCATGATATGTCAGAAGGCCTGCGACAACATTACTCCCAGTTATAGGTATGACATTCTCCTTGTGACTGAGAAACTAGGCGAAAATGTATCCAAAATATTACCATGCAAATCTTTAGTACAAGGAAAACAATCAAATTGACCTTGTAATGAAAAAAAATCAATATTGTTACCGAACACGAACTAAGGAAGTGACAATTTTCTTAGAATCAAAGTGGCTATTTTGTATGATGAAATGCTAGTCTCTAGCTTTCGGTGATCATATGATAATAATAAACGACAAAAAAGTCTGTCGCGACAATTCCACGTAATTGCTTCCGAGTCAAAAGGGTAATAAGTTTTAATTCGCTAACAACATGTATCAGTCTAGTTCACAAGTTTCGTTCATTGTACAGTACAATTGCGTAAGACAGCAACTGCGAAAGCACGAGGCAATGCACTGGTAACCACGTCCTTGTCCACGATATGTCAGTCAATGTTAGAGTTCAAAGTCCACTTCTCGTAACTATAAGCACTAATCATCGCTCTCTTCCACGTGGCGATCCTACATTCATATATTTATTTTCTTTACAAAGTTGATTTATTTGTTACGTTCATAGGAAAATAACAACAACAAAAATTTTCCATTCTTATATTCACGTACTAAACTTTCACCTTGTCTAACATAAACCTCAGTTTGCAACACTGGTTTAAGGTTCTTTAAACGATTTAAAAATAAATGAAATAAAAATTGAAATTACCTATTTTGTACCAAAGTATGCTTTAAAGAAGTTTGTTTAATTGCAAATTTCCAAATGCTTTAAGCGAAGTGTTATCCTGGTTATCACTGGACCTTACCTGGTAAATAGATTTACTATAGTCTTAATAAGGAAAGATGGGATGTTCCTCTATTTCCTAGCCACGCCCATTGAACTACAAGTAGGCGGGGTCAAGTCATACATTACTTCCCTAGATCAAACGCACATTACAGTACATAATACTGGTAAAGCTTATTTGTTTCAGGTGTTTTTAAACAAAGCATTCACTGTAACATTGTGAACGTCAAATGGCCTATACAAAAGGAAGACTGAGATTTCACCAATGTGCGGGATAAGTACATCTGGACGTGGAGTAAATTTTCAGAGTGAGCTTGATTTCTTAATATGTTGATCACTGTCTTGCCTACCCAACCCATCTTACCTTACCCCAGTGATTTCCAAACGGGATTCCTTGAAAATCAGTACATCAATAACCAAAATACATGAATTGTTGTTTGTTTTACCTCCTGTACAATACTACTTTATATTTTCCTCTAGACTAGATTGTGGCAGACAGGTGGGGTTCCCCAAAATTTTGTCTAACTACACTATGCCGACTTTCACGTTACAGAAACAAAAGTAATAGATAATGCTGAGAAGGAAGATTGTTCACTTTGAACATGCGTAGATGTATCATCATCATCAGCTTCCCAAAGGGGTAGGCCTTTCAGTGTAAGCTTAGTCCGCTCCATGCTACACAATCTTGCTTTTTGCCAAGAATTTACATACGTGCCTTCCAGTCTTCTCTCCACTCTACGTAATTAATGTCTTAATCAGTTTCTTTTCTTTTGATTGTCTACAGTATGCTGATTCATGGAATCAATTGTAAAAATACAAGTTCAAGTACCAGTTCCTTTATACAAAGGGCTTATGCATTGTGTTTTTTGAAAAATACACAGAGAAGTTGATAGCTGCTGTAATCAGGACTTGAACTCAGTTCTCTTAGTCGCCAGTTGCGTGTTCTAACTATAGCCATTACAGTCTAATACATAGAAAACTCAACCACCAACTGAGAGATCAGTGTGCGAGTCCTGGGCTATTTTTTTTCTGTACATTTCTATACTTTCAGAAAAGTTCGAGTTATTTGAAGTTGTCACAGTATCTAAAACGAATTGTATTATAAACTTACTGTAAAATATACAGAAGTGATTTACAAAACCTTATCTCCCCAATTCGTTTATCTTTTTAACTTCATGAGAGCTTCATTTTTCTACTCATGATTTCTAATATTTTAGATACTGATATTATCCGAATATTTAATATGGGCCGTATATAAGAATACATAAATTTGTACTAAAATTTCCAGACTTTGCTCATTAGTGAGCATTTGACATTACGTAAACAACGTTTAATTCCCGATGTAATGGAGGCTTGAAAATATTTCTGCTGACCCAGCATTATGAGATTAATTCAGGACTTACTTGAATTGGGAAGTAGCAGGCTCATGTCGTAAAATGCCAAGAATTGTGGTCAAGAAACATAATGATAGCAGAATACATAAGTCGACATTGGATTTTAGAAAGTGATCACCAATAAAATTTGGAAAAATGGAAACACAAAGAATTTAGGAGGTATTATTTTGAAACTATTACCGCAACTCCAATCATCATCACTACCACTTCCATTCTTATTATGACTACCTAATCACATCATCTCCACAATGCTGTGATAAATCTCATGAATGTATTTATTAAATGAGATGGCAATCCATTCGGTAATAAACAAGATACTTGATTTCCGGTACATATATTGTATAATTTCCCAGTAAAACTGCTAAATAGAATGAATTTATCAGAATATGTATTTACTGTTTTCAGTTTAGATTAATATTAACGTCCTAAATGATGTGCTGAGGACGAGACATACATTTTTTTGATAAAGTGGGCTCCGAACCATTCCGTTAATTAACTCCAAAAGTAACTGAACCAGTGACCTCGTGCACAGAAAGCGACCGCGGCAACTCCTCGGTCATTTCGGGGTCTTGATCTACTGTCTACCACGGACAGGGCCACACTTATACACAAGAACATGAGGTTCTAATCGCGGCACCGAAAGTTGAGAGAGGCTTCAGAACAATGAGGTTTAGACATTGAAGAACTAAAAAGGGATGTTAAAAAAGTTAGAAAAATACTTAATCATTGCGCATTCAAGTTTGCTGTAAGTTAAATACTAAATAAGTTTCCTTAACCATTCCGTGTATTATATTTTACATTTTAGCACATTTGTAAGGTGACCTATTTCCTTATATAGGCCTATATGTACTACGACAGGAAGATACTCTACAAAGGCAAAATATTTTTTAATCAAATTCGGTGCACCCGTTCAAAAGTTATGGCCGAAGAAGCACTAAAAAAAGAAATGTTCACATCAATGTTCTATTTTTTCTGAATGACTCAACAGAAGAATAGCGGAAAAATAAGAACATTAAGAGCGAATATCACGTTTTCCACTCGATAATTGTGAAATAATAATAGATGGGTTCTATTTTTATGCCAAGGAAAAAAATAGTACATAAACAAACAAATCGTGAAAATTTACACAATCTCTGTAGTCAATATTTACGATGAAATATAGTATTTCTGAAATACAGTAATGAACTCAAGGACTTTAATCTGATAATTAGCCATTTTACGACCAATCCTATCGTTTAATCAACGTCATTAGGGTCGATTAAGATTAAATCACGTTTTAAGCAGCAACACACCCAGATTAAATAAATAAACAAACACAGTCTTCAAGAAGCCGCCAGAAAGGGATTCATGAATCATTTGTTATGAAATAATTTGAATACTTTCTAATATATGTACGTATATTTCTAATACGTATACACTGTGTATTACTACTTCCTATATGAAGAAAGCTTAAATATAACGTTTTCGAAGAATTCTACAATCAATTCTAAGATCATAAGTTCTATTAAAAGAATCGGTAGGAACACACCTAACATGGACAAAGCATAAGACAATTATTTCAAGGTCGACTACACATACACATGAGAGAGACGTGGGGTGAGGGGTTGAAGGAATAAGAATCGATGTTAGGCTGATACATTTCAGATAACAAAGGAGGAAAATGTTTTTTAACAACGGATTAAAGAACTTCATAAGGGAAGAACTAATTCGTAATTGCTTCTCGTTATTCGTTACTTTGAATGCCTTAAAAATATGTTTTCCATAGAAAAAATATTTCCAAACTCGTAAACTACAAACATACTTGGTTCGAACTACAACATATATTTTGGCTTACGAACGAACAAACAAACGAAAGGAAAATTAGTAAAGAAAATATTGTATAAATGCACCTTGTATTTCAGTATTTACTTTTGGTATTTTACCGAATAATGAAAGTATCTCAGTTATCACTTCTTTAAAACAATTATTATTTAATTCGACTCCGAGTTACAATAGCTCAGTGCATAGAGCATTGGCTTCGCTTGTGGAAGGCCCTGGGATCGATCTCAGCGGCCAGCCATTGTTACTGAGACTGTGCAGGTTTGCTGACCAGGTAGAATAAATAAGTTATGTCTATTTGTATGACCGATTTATTATCTCAAAATATAATTGAATGCAGAGCTTGAGAAAGTGGACTTACCTACATGAAAAATGTAGGCTGCACAAGGTTCACCCAGGAAATCATGATCCTTCCATTTGATGACGGTGTTCTTACCGAAAGAAGGTTTATGAGTAACAAGGTGAATAGAAGGTAGCTTTCCATTCGTTCCATGTAATGAAGATGACAAGCTAAGGTCGTGCTCATCCCAGTTCTACTGGTATTATAGTTACGGTAGCGGATGTTATGGTCGGACTTGTTCAACATGATATTGTGAGCTGAAGATGCTCAAGAGAATGAAAGCATGAAAGCTTTTTGGTATCATCATCTTCACTAGTGTTGTGCCAAAATCGGCACGTCCTTCAAGGTACGTTAAGCCTTCTCCATTCGTCCTGGTCGTGAGCATTCCTTCTTTCTTACGATTTAACTTCCTTAATAGTGTCAAGGAGTTTGATTTTTCTTGTTCTTCTTCTTCCTCTTTTAAGCATACTTTATGTTCTATCCTTTAATATAGTATCCTATAGTCTGCGCAGCCAATGTTCTAACAATTTTTCTTTTCTCTCCTTTCTTTTTTCGTTTCTTACCTACTCTCCTCAGCATATCTTTAGTATGCATTTTTTGCGTCCAGTTGATTTGTTTCCATAATCTCTCCACGTTCACATTTCAATGGGTTCGAAAATTCCTTCTTCTCTTTTCCGTATAGTCCAGATTTCGGCTCTACTCTACAGTACTCTACACAAAACTTTTTTTTTCTGAGCTGTTTGTTCATCAAACATAGCATTGATAAGTCACGTACACACAAGGCATTTTTGACAAACATATTAAATAATTTATTGACAGCACTTTCTCTTTTAGCATTGTAAGATCAAATTTAAATGCGTGCACTTCTTTCCAAATCGTTGTTTCTTCTCTGTATCGTTCTACAATTTTAGGAATTGAGATTAATGGATACAAAGGATCTAAGTTATGATTGATAAACATCTTAAAAAGATTTCATGACATTTAGAAGCGTAATTGACAAGTAGAGAATGAGAGACTATGATCAGTGCATTGAGATATGTTCGATTTCACTGCAAAGTCATCGTGCGTTCGGGAAATCAAACTTCTGAAAAAAAAAGTGAAATGAGAGTTAAAATTGAAAAAAAAAAATAGTAAAACTTTAAACACATGATATTGACTCTGTCATTGTCGCTTCTGTATGTAAATAACCTCTGTTTTTTTTTCATACAGTTGAATACTTCTCTTAAGGTTGCATTAATCATTACGTTCAACATACATTACCTACTACTTACGTTATTATATTTGCGTCTGTGTATTATCCGTCTTCCAATCACGGAGAAGCAACAACAAAACGAAACCAACCATATCATTGGCTGCTGGTGACCTAATGCAGTAGAAAATATCCTGGCGTTGCCTAGTAAATAAAGGGTGTAACTTATCAGAAATTTATCGGCTTGAGCCATAGTGACCACTTAAAATAAATTCAAATTCAAATTACCAGAAATTTAACTGCATGTAGTAACAAAATGCAAATTTGCAACAGTGCGGCGAACGCTATCAGGATGACATAATTTTTTCATGAATGGGAACATATTTAGCGTTGAGTGAGGACGCTAGAAGTAAGGAATCTGACTTTAATTAAAGAACAACTAGGTTTAATTAAGAAGAAATCAGGAAAACTCTCAGTCAGACGCATAAAAATCATTTTAAGCCAAAATTTCCAGGTTCACAGGCTATTGCATTTCTACTAACTTCTTATCGGTAATACAAAAATTAATAGGGTTAGAGTTTGTTCAGGTTGGAAGTTTGAACTAAGATTTTCTCCGGATTTTCCTTAGTTTCATAAATCGACTGCCGAGGTTATACTTCGAAACATTTTTCTTTTCATTTCCTGGTCACCATGTCTTAAAAATCTGCACTAAGTTCATTCCATTTTCCTTTTACGATTTTTGGAAAGTAGGCATAATAGATGTTATGGAACTCTATGATATTAAGAAATAAATGTTTTAAATAATTCATTTATAGCTGAAATATTTCACTACCCCGCCGATAACGCCATAATTTGCTCGGATTAAAATATTTGAGCCAAAATTGAATTCTTAAAACATATGTTACTTCATAACATAAGAGTTCCAAAATCACTATTGTGTCTGCTTTCCAAAATTCAAATATTTTCTTTTGTCTTTTCATAAATTTTGAAAAAAAAAAAATCGAAAAAATGGAGATAAGCCTAGTGCATACATAGAGGTTGAAATTTAAATAAAATCAAATATCAGTTATTTATTTTGCTTGTAACGATTTTAATTTACTATACTGTATAGCAACATAAACAAATAACCTCTACCTCTTTAAATTGGTTGTGAAATTTATACGGACATACCGGGAGGGGTTACATTTTTTCCTAGGTTTTCGTACAGTACTACATGCAATTGCGTTGCATGCGTATTGTTCTTATAAGGAAATAATTTGAATTTTCTTTAAGTATATAATTGCAATAGTTTAGAAAATAAATTTCAAATAAAATGACCGCATCTAGCTTTCGAACTAAAGACCATTCTAACAAGGACAACTTCTTTGAATACAAAACAACTAAATAAAAGAAAAGGTCATAGGGTACTAACACAAAATGTTCCATGCAGAAGCAAGCATGATAGTTCAACGTAAGTTACGTGAGTGACCTTCTCATTTTTTTGTAACTATTTTCGGTTGGCAACACTGACAACTTTAGCTAGAACAACTGGCAAAATACACACATCACGCAGAGACTCATATATCGTATGTTTTAAGATCTCTACGCATTTTGCATTGCCAAGGTCACATCCGGTCAAAAAAAGATAAAAAAAGATTAGGAAAAAAAAAATGTTGAAGACAAAATCGTCCACTTAAAATGTGTGACGGTTCAGCTAAAGGCAGTTCGTTGGGCACTCGCAACCACGTGATGAACCCACGTGAATATTTAGTTTGTATTAAAGTACTAAATAAGTTAAAGGGTGGGGTGAATGTGTATATCTAGTTTTGTAGCAACATTTCCCCTCCCGTCTTCCCCTCATTATATGCAAAGCCATTTTTATACGGATCGAACGAACCAAAATCCTTCAAAGACAGCCGAAGAATCTGATCAAACACTTATAAACCAGTTCAGTGTGGCGTAGCGCAGAATCCTGATCGTCAGATTTTCTGAAGTGAGAGATCAGAGAAAAAGAGAAGAGATAGAAGTTTATTCTTGGCGAAGGATGCTGTAGGGTATTGGAGCCGTTGTTGAGAATTCTAGGCACTCAGTAGCAGATCTTGTTTGGGAGTTAGCGAGCGGACGGAAGATTCAGATTGGAGAAGAAGGGAGGTGTGTCTCGCAGGCTCGTGTGTTAATGGACTGTTGTTGCTCTACTCAAAGTTCTTACTACTATCAGTTTCTGTGACTTTGTAAAGAAGAAAACCGGATTATTTCATGGAAGGCAAAATGGTAAGCTCAAACAAGAGCATGTCAACCTGGGGAAAATATATACATGCATGCATTAAAAGTGTTATCTGTTAAATGTCTTATATCCTTAATTACCTGTTTCAGTTCTTACTTTAACACGTATTTTTAATATATATTTTCTTACGGAAATTTGTAGTAATTCCTTGCGTAGTTTGCTTGTAGTGTAATTTCTAATGTTACATTTTCCTATCAATCCAGATCACTCGAGCGAGCAAACCAATTATTCCTTTGGCGCAATTTTTGTCCTTTGTATCTTTAAATATATTTACTTTATACAAATAATTATTACTGTGAATTCAGCATAATGCATTTCAATTTACGTCAATAAGAAATCAGGAAAATGTGAGGTTATTTAGAATTGTAATGAATTATCTCTGAATCGTCCCTCGTAGTCTAGTAGTTACAAAGGACAAAGACAGTAGTAGTCTAGACAGAGGACATAGCTACCATATTATCCTTCTCTGCAGCCGTAAGAGTACCTGTAGAGGGATGTCATTTCTCAGATATGTAACGGGATTAAGCTATAACTGCCTCTGTGGCCGACTAATGTGCAAGTAAGTTAAAAGTAAGAACAATAATGGTTACACCTGTCAGCGTGTATGCTTATAGAAATAAACTTGATTACCAGTTACCAGCACTGGAATTCGAACCTGAAACATTGAAATTGAACGTAAAAATCAAATAGCTACTATTAAATTAGTTTAGGTTATATCAATTCCCAAAGAAGTCGATTAACATTTATGTTAGTGCTTTTATTGAGACATAAACATACGAAAAAATTATATATATATATATATATATCAACTTTTATGGGTGGAAATGACATTCAGAATTTGCAAAATTAAAACTATGAATTATGGCACAAAAATGAAGAGAAAGTAGGCTATTTATATTCAGTGAAGGAAATGGGCAAAACCCACAAACTATATCTTAGAATTTAGAATCATGCTAACTATAAAATATTACAAGCAAACATAATTCCATACCTTTTTAAAGCATATTTTCAGACACTTAGTTTGAAAACAGAACGATTCTCTGCTTTTAAGGAAATAAAAATAACTCGCCCTTTTTCCTCAGTTATCGGCCAGACCTATACAAATAACACTAATTTAATTATATCTTCTACAACCGGCATCTATTATTAAAACTATTTAGAAAACGAAATCCAGCTTCGACTTACATACAATAGTTTCATTACTGTTCTAGTTTTTACAATGTCAGTTAAAGCACAAATCTTTGATAAATTTTCTCACGAAAAAGTAAAATATTTGTTTGAAAATAAGTGGCCAGTTTGAAACTTTAAATAGATATATTTGACATCTCAGCAGAACATGCTTTATCCATAGTCAGTGTGAAAGTAAATCAGCTGCGATGCTCAGGGGATCAACAGTAAGAACTGCCAATGGTATTTTCCAGAGGCCAAACACTTGATGGGTCACGTGAGGTTATCGGCTTCCTTGTTTATCTCACTCCCACTCTTCCGCGTCTCCTTAATTCAGGGAACTGTTTCTATTAATGTTCAATGTATTTAAAAATTTCCAGATTAATTTTGTGTCAAACTGGAAATGAGCAAAAGCAACACTTATATACTATTAGCTCTGGTGAAGCAATTTTCGTTAATTTTGCCTTACAATTTGAGGCAACTCCGTCTTAAAGTATCTGCTTTTTCCTATTTTTTACCGCGAAGACATTGATGTCTTCCTGTTCGTAATACAGACACTATTATAATTTTGCCCGTAAAGTAATTTTTGAAAACGCCTTGGAGATAGAGTACCCAATATACTTTATTGTTGTGCAGGTTGTCGATAGTCGGAGGATAAATACAACTTTTGTATAACTCTTGTTCTTCCTATTCGTATGTGAAACATATCCTACGAAGATATGTAACCACCAGTTACAAAGAGTTTGCTGGGTGGTATACCTTGAAGGCATTTTCAAAAACCGACGAAGCAATTTGAAAAAAGTTTCATGCCAATAACAGAAGACAAAGGTGTTTTCTCTTTAACGTTGTACTTGGCAAATTTTTAGTTTTAGGTTATGATTTGGAAAAGAGTATCAGATTATTTAGTTTATTAATTTTGGGTTGCAGAAGAAGTATTATAATTTGTATAAACAGTTTGATCGCTGAAAGTGGTTCACTTGCACCGGGAAATTATTATAAAAAAGATACTTATGTAAGCATGGAACGTGTAGATAGTAAACAAGCTGACGAAGTAATCTTAAATGTATCTATCAATGTGAATTCTCAAAAGGAATGTTCTTTAAAATTGTGAGAAATCAAGCCCCACTGTCCAGCATATTGGATGCAATCACTGTCTTGTAATAAGCACTAGGGATGTGGCGTGGGATGAGTCCCACTCACACTAGCCATTCTGACTGTTTTGCACGTCTTTCCTCTGTTCTATTAGGCGAATGTCGGGATTGCACCTTTAATAGAGACTCGGATGGCTATCAGATTTATATTCTCAGAACAATGATTGCGTGGCGTTACCCCTCTGACATGTGACAAGGTTCGACCACATGTGCCTATTCATCCCGCAGAAACTGAAATAAATAAATAAGAATCAAATATCAAACTACGAATATATTGGGACTTAATATAGAGGAAATGCTGTTGAGGCTTTACGTCTGTTATTTTCCTTGTTCCCAATAATTAGTATGTAGTGTTAGTATCTAGATACGTGGTGTCACGAACTGTAATGTAACACGAGGCAAGAATGCATATGAATGGTTTAGATTTGTCACAGATACACGCACTGTCACAGCGATTACACTTTCTCTCCGTCTGCCTGATTCTATTTTTGGATCAGATTAATGAAAAACGAGTATAGAAATTCGATAACAGTACGGATTTAAGCTTCACATTTCTGGCCTTTAAGGCTACAGATTTTCAACTTTTTCACTTTGCTACAATCCTGGGAGGAGGAACGGGTAAGATGGCGGTCAAGGTTTGTATTGAAGTTACTATTCCAGCATTTGCCTCCAGAGATTGAGAAAACCCTGGAAGTCCTCAATCAGGACGGTATGCGTGAGAGGAAAACGAACACGCGCCGCTCCCCAGCGCCTATTCGAAGTCGACAAAAGAAATCACTAGATAATTATTTAAGTAGCTATAGGAAATGTTATTAAGTAAGTACAAATGAAGTAGATAGTTACGTGGAGCATTAAACGAATGTTGATATCGTATTTGGTTTAGTAGGAACAATGTTTCGGCAACAAATTTTGATAAGCTTTATTTTCTTTGGACTGTTTTAGTATTATTGACTTCAGCCAGTTCTGATAATATAAGCATAATGTTTTTAAAATCCATAAACGTAAGTGTCTCAGCCAGGATTCGAGTGAAGAGCCCTAGTCCAGTCCATACGAACAGAAAATAGTACTTTTACTTATCAGTAGCGTGCTCACCACTTCACTTAGAAGTCGTGATATTGAATCTGTTAGAATTAAATTATTTATGGGCTTTAGGCATTTATGACTTAGGCTCTATGATACTGTAGGAGAAAGGATGAGATAATGAGTCAGCCAGGACCTAACTTGAAAGTACTATTTTATTACTGTGACTGCGGAAAACTCTAAAAAAAAAGTCAGGATGGTCGATCGTTGATATCGAATCCAAGACCTCCCTTATGCGGAACCAACGCTCTAGCAACTGAGCTACGAGAGTTTCGTGAAACTGTTAGACTCTCCTTAATTTTGCGGTATGTGTTTAGAACTCACCTTAACCATTAAACCATTATGTTAATTTCACATGTCATTATTGCTCACATGAGAAAACATATGGAAAAACTACCTTCACCACTATACAGGCTCCGTGGTTCAGGTGGTAATGTCAAGGATTTCGGATCGGAAATGGGTAGATGCGGGTTCAAACCCCGCGGCCGATCATCCTAACGGAAGATTTTTCTTTCAGCTTCACCAGGCGAATACCGGGATGGTGCCTTGAGTAAGGCCTTCTTGCCTTCGTGCCCTGGCTCCTTCTTTCCCTATCTGCTACTTTTTGTTTTTTTCGGGGTTAGTGAAAATCGCTACGCAGATCGCATCTAACCCGCAGGCCATAGGTTAGAGACCTGATTATACAAAGTATAGATTCATACTTGCATATTATCCAAAAGGCGGAGTTTCTAGTTAATGCTCATTCCTACAACATTTTCAAATTGAAAGTGCTTATCCTATATTTAACAGAAAAGTAACTTCAGCAATGGGATGATAGATGAAGGTTGTAAGTCATCGACATGAGGTTCTGAAGGAGAACGAGAAAAACGGATGTGTACAAATATTACATCATGAAGTATTACTTGTCCTGCGTCTGTGATCTAGAGGTCAACATCGCGATACTTTGCTCGACACTGGTAAGGAAACGGGTTCAAGTTCTATTACTAGTCCTGCTGAGTGCTTTGAGGTTTCTCTCAGTTTCGCCAGAAGAATGCCAGTTTGGTGCCTAGACAAAAATTCTCTAGCAGTTACTTTCCTCTTCAGAAAGTTTATTCCTCAGGTATATTATGACACGCTTAGTCTATAACTGCATATCTAAGTAATAAATCTAAGTTGAAATAAAATCAGAGGCACTGTAAACAATTTTGGAAAGGTTTGATATATCCAGTAAAGTTTCAGATATACTGTATGTAAGTATTTGTAATGATCCTGATGTATCTGAAAGGTGTCGGCCAAAATCACCGAGAAATTTCTTTTGCAATCTTGGAGGTTCTTATTTCCCCTTTCCAGCCTGACTTTTGCACATGCGCAGAAAGAGAAAACTGCTTCTTATTGTAATCGATCATGCAATTCCGATCAAGTGTTTGCTGCCACCATTATAATTAAATATTTTAAAGAAATGGGAAATATTCTCAGTGAATGGAAATTGCGATCCCTACTTGACAAATAGAAAAGGTTATTAGAACATGGCGTAAGCCGTGGAAGTAACTCTGTTTATATTTTTGGGGTTCGGGCAACGTATTTCTGACCTTCTATACTGTTTTGATAGACTGGTTTCATTAGTGGCGATTTATTCTACTCACTAAGACGCTGGACTTCTAACTTATGAACACGTGCTCAAATTTAGCTTCAGGCTTCCATTTTCTCTTTTCCTGAAATCTCCAAGGTGTCTGTTTTTTAAATAGCCAAGTTACAGGAAATTTCCTGGCAGTTATAGTTGCCTAGCCTTCTCCAGGAATGTGTCAGAAATTTTTTAACAGTCTGTAAAAAGTAGGTGCAAACAGAGAAATGTTAGATACAATAAAGAATTTGGAAATGAAATTGGCTGGGACATTTGTACTGAAAGATGTCATCGAAGGCACGGATAAAGGAGGGAAAATGAAGAAAATGGATGGTAGAGAGATATTAAGACGTTAAAGGGAAACGAAAAGAGAGAAAGAAACGAGATACATATTGATGGAGAAGGCGAAATATTCTGTGAAGAACTTGTCGACATTGTCATCACAAAACAAATTACAATAGTTTGTTTTCGAGACGACATAATAAATATCAAAGAATGGATCGTTTTGGAATTTCAGCTCGTGAACTAACCAGCCACTCTAGGACTTAACTGTGAAGGAAAAACTGCTTATATAATCAGGAAACATTTTATCCTCTCTCTTGGTAAGATGTTTTAAGAATAGTTAGGTCATAATACTGACGGTATCCAACATGCATATAGAAGTTTCGAAATTAACACGAAATGTTTTAGGAAAACAAATTCCTTTCAAATGAGGACATTTAGATGAAATAATTTATGTAATTACCGATTGGTTCACTGCCCGACACAACGTTCCGTTCATTGGTTCATTCTGTAACCGACCAAGGAAACGGAACTTTCAGCCACTAAATAAGACAAGGTTTGACTTCGCTACTGTCTAATTGAAACGCAGGTAAGGTTATCTGAGTTTGTAGGACTCATGAATTAAATTTCATTGGACAGGTAATACCGGTACTTGTTGCTTTATACAACACGGTACCAAATCAAGAATTTAAAAGGTTTAGAACAACACTTAAATGCACCTTAACAGGTTGTATAGGCATCTACGGTATCAGTTTAAAAGGTGGCGTTCGTCAACAAGACTTCTTTAAAAATTGATGTGGGAGGGACAGATTCTGTATTATCAGTACAATTACGGCATTCGCTGTTAAAACTGAGGAAAATTCGGGAAAGTTTTACTCCAAAGGAAATTGGTTTGCATCTAGCGACCTTAGTTACTTGACAACGGGGACTGAATATTTTTTAAATAAATTAAACTTTTTTAATTAAAATCAGAACAGTGGGAAGTTGGATGTCAGAAGAGCTAAATGTTACTATATAGTAATATTTAGATATCTGATCTTCCTCTTTGTAAAGTACAGGGACATATTTAAAGGAAAGGTCCAGGGTTCAAATTCACAGTTTTAGGCTTAATTGTATGTATTTTATACCCAGATGTAACTTGGAATCCTGACGAAGACCCTGCACTCCCGAAACCGACCTGCTTAGCACATACGTTGATTAAGTGTTGAAGGAACCTGTTAAGTGCCCGAATTTTCTACGTTCTTTCACGAAATCTAAGAATAGTTAAATAAATTGTAAAAAAACCAAAAAAAACCGGGTATTTAATGGTTTTCTCAACGTTATATCAACCTTGTGGTACAGAGAACTTCTCGATTAAAGAAGAGTATTAAGACAAATCTTTGTAACAGTGGATTTTCTTGCATTTAATTTTGAATTTATTTTTAAAAAAATTAGATAACTTTGACTCAGACCTTATTTTTTTAAAGCCAAAGTGCTTCGTAGAGGATTTTGTTTCTGCAGAGGCGTGCTAAAACGTAAACCAAATCTGAAGATGCATTAAAATCCTATATTATAATTATGTAGTGTAGTAAGAACAGCTTATCTTTCTTTTATACTTTAATGTAAGGTGCATGTTAGCTTTTGGTGTTGAAGGGGAAAGTGTAATTCTTTCAAGTATAGGCGAGTTAGTAATGAAAGTGTATGTTTATACATTATTGTTATTTCCGGGATTTTACGTTTTGTGTTCTTCATAAAAAATGTTCATTCGAAATTAAACAATGTCACAACAGTGGCCCAATATATGTATGTAGAGCAGAACGTCTGAATCATTTATTCTTAATATTTATGGAATGCTGCTGCGTTTATAGGCGCATTATGGAATTTTTTCGAACTTACAAAATTTTCAATTGGCCATTTTTCTGTAAATATGACCACACATCACTTATTGCAATACAAATGCAGATTAATACGAAATATCTTCCATTAGCTACACTCCATAATGAGATTCGTTGCAGTTGAGGAAATGCTAATATGTACTGTATAATAAACGTGTGTCTGCTGGTGGTTTCGTTTATCGGCTGGTGATCAAAGAGTCCTGAGTTCTATATCTAGTGAGGAAAAATAGGATGAAATCTACCTAAAATTATAGTCTCCTTTGTAGGATTTTAACAAAATCTCATTGCAACGTAGTGCAATGATAAACCACAGTTGGTTCACCTTCGTCAGGGATCTTCGGGTTGCAAAACTGTTTTCTTCCACACCACGTTATCATATCATCATCATCATCATCGTTAGTTCAGGACACGATTTCTGTAACTGTCTGGATATTTGCAGTTCATGCAAGGTAATACTGTACATTATCAGTTATTTACCAAGGAGTTTGAAAACTGGACGGGGAGTGAAGTGTATTTCTAAAATTAATTGGCGAATCAACGTTATATGCACACGGTTGTATATATCTGAAAGACTTTTAATATTTAGTGTGTGCTTGGTCACAATTTCAATTCCTGCCGGGGTCAATTGAACGGAGTGGTTCGTAGCCAACCTTACTCAAAACTGTATGTCCCGGCCCTGAAGCTCACTAGCTCCTTTAGCGCGTTAATAATTCGCCTAGTCACTTGTAACAATATGGGAAATAAATTCTTGAAACTAGAAAGGTGTTAGAAGTATGGATAAATATCTACACACATTAAAGTACAACATATCTAATGACATTGAAACAAATAAATAATAATAATAATAATAATAATAATAATAATAATAATAATAATAATAATAATAATAATAAAATAGATTTACGGATATAGAACTGGAAAATCGTGATATATACAGGCAGATAATCTAACTACTTGCCAGAGATACACACATAAACCCAAGCGTTAAAAACAAAACATTCTATAAATCTTAATCACTGAGACACGGGTTTTAAAAAACGTGTTGTCGTAAAGAACATTTCTGCTCTATAACGGGACCTTCTTAAAACATTCCGCTCTATATCAGTGCCCATTCAGAGATGTGGGAAGAAATCTGCAAAGGGCACTGATATAGGGTGTGGTGAGCACTAAATTTTTAACCTTGAGACAGTAACTATGGAACCAAATCATGACAGAATAGACATAAAGAATTTTAGTTTTTTTTTTCCTTATCGAAAAAGCAAATTGAAATAATAAAGAAAATAATTAGCCCAATTGCAAAACGTTGTATGTCCACGGTCGTACTTTTCTAGAAAACGAGGAAAAATAATAAACAAAATGAGAGTTCTTACTTAAGTAAAACTGAGATTTTTACGCTGGTCATTAGTTAATTTTCAAGCCTAGGATATGAAGAATCTAGTTATATAAACATCTATTTTTTCCTCATTTTTGGACAATTTTGTAATTGAGCTACTGAAATGGAAAGTGGGGAATCTACTCTGTATATGACTGATATGTATTACTTACCATGTTCTCTTTTACTTTCAAAAGGAACAAAAGTACCTTTTAACCTTGTAAAAACTAAAACGGAGTTACTGGAGCAGCAACATTGTTGGATATTACTTCATCAAGGTTATCTTAACTGTACTTCAATTTTTCTTTTTTTGCATTCACGTATCTCATTTTTAACAATACTTGCCACTACTTGTGAACTTGTTTTACCTTGGATTGGATCAGAACAAGTTTCTTTGCTCCCTCTCCTCACTTTGCACCAAATGACACAAGCATAGAAACGAGAGTTCCGAGTGACGATCATACACGTCACACGGACCTTTTCCCCTCCTTAATAAAAGTTCATTTCCTTTCCATTTCGCTCGTTCCGTTTGTTTGGCTTCTTTTGATGAGCTGGGGGCGTCTGACACGACTGACCTGGTCTCCAAGACCTCCGATGATTCAAACTGATTGTTCGACTCCTATTTTCCTGCTAGACGTGTCTTGATAAGTTGACCGTTGCTGAGTGATCATAAAACAATTCAAAATTTTAATTGTTTCTGAAAACTTTATTATGTATAAGTCAACGCGTTAACGGAGTTCCCGCCTTTTCTGTCTTCCTTCGACCATTCATATGGTCCGTGCAGGTATGCAGAAAAATACAGGTAAGCAGAAAACAAATTTTTAGCCTAATATTCTATTTATCAATAGTACTTCATTGGATTCGTCGTGGCTCATGCAGTAGCGCGTCTGACTACGAATTGGGCGGCCTGGGTTCAAAGCCCGGCCAGAACGCTGGAGACTTTTCTCGCAGTTTTCCCCGCTCTGAAGTGCACTCAGCCTCCTTTCAAATTAAGTACCAGAATATCCTTGGTACTTCTGGGCACCTTGGGAAGGTAAAGGCTGTCGAGCGTGGGACTAACCACCCCACCTCACTTCGTACCGTAGGTCGAGAATATCTGGAGCGCTACCTCCACATCCCACATGCGCCGTTCACGGCGTGTTCGTATAGCACAGGGATAGCTTTACTTAGATGCCTATTGACGTTGAATGAAACTCAAAGCTGTTCAAGACATTGTATATCGGAGGGATTCCATCCATATATTGTAGAAAGTTTTATTTTGAGGATTTATTTTCCTTATCAGTATTTTGGGCAATGCGAGAAAGCAGTTCTGTGTTAATTAAGCCGAAAAGCAGGGGGCGGTCATGCACTACTCAAGTAATCAACTGCCACACAACAACTTATTGGCATTGCCATATGTTTAATGAGTAGTTCAATAGGTATTAGTTCCAAATATCATAATGCATCTGGCGAAATGAATGTATGGACAGACAGAAGAATGTGAGGTGCACTGAAAACCTGTCGCAACCAGTGTACTAGTTCTATATACAACAAATCTTATACATCAACGTTGTCTCTATTAAATTAAATTAACGACAGTTAGAATGAATTACTGCTGATTCATTCGCACTCTTCTCAAAAAATATAGGACAGTTCCATATATGCACAAGACAGTAGCTATATACATGTTAGATAGTACTTCAGCAGTTCCGTTTGCCAGAATTTTTTTTTTTTAAAAAGAGTATTATAATCAGAGTTTTAAATTGCTTCACCATTAGCATCTGTCGAAAGTAGTTTACTTTTAAAGCAGGTTTCGATCTCTACTGTCTATCGCTTTCCTGGGTACGGCATCTTCCTCAGAAGTCTCTCCTATTTCATTCAACGATCTCAGCAACTTCGTCCTTTAATACAATGTCCCCGCCATTTCTTTATTTCGTTATCATCTTCAATACTGGTTTTCACTAACCAGCCCTCGCCGCCGAGAGGTTACTGTCGTGGATTTCGAATTGTTACTGGAGAGGCTCGTGTCCGGCTGTCGTCCTTACTCACTGAGATTTTCCAGAGTTCGCTTCAATTTCACAAGCAAAATGCATGTGTGACACTTAAACAAAGGTTCTTGCACCTGCAATTCCTCTTTGTTCGGAGGACATTGTAAACGAGCTGGTGAAGTGACAAGAAGATGGTCTTCAATTTTTTTGTAAAGTGGGCTCCGGACCACTTCGTTCAATAACCCCCCCTCCAGGCAGAACTTGAACCTACAAGCACAGGCACAGAGAACGAGCATGTTAACTTCTCAGTCAACCAGGGATCTCCCGCAGGGACTTCTTTCCTTTCGCAAGTGAGACATAGCTATTGCAGGCTTGTGTCATAAGTAATAGATGTCAGTCTTGCCCCTAAAACTTAAGTTAATTAATAATTATTACTTTTTATTAATCTATACCTTCGGAATTTTGCCATTAAGTAATTTTGTACCCAGTTGTTTACCGTATTCTCCTTCAAGTTCACATTTCGAACTAATCTTTTATTGCCCTTTCATTTCCGCTCACATGTAGAACATTAAAGATATATTTTTAATTCTTTCTTCATCGGTCCATTGAAAATAAGTTTCTTTTTGGACCATCCTTCTTGTCCTCTTTGGTAACCCTTCCTGTATTTCTCCCCCCCCCCCATTTAACCTCATTTAACACCTAGGAGAAACTAAGTTAGGAGGCGCTGCAACCTAACTCTAGTTTTACCCTCGTACGCGACTTTCATTACGGGCTGTCATGTGTTCAGCGCGACGATCTTCACCATTACCGTATCATTTTCTCAAGAATGGAGTCCGCTAATTCTGAATTCAAGTAGTGCCCCGATAATTTTTAGCAAACACCGAAATTGGGATATCACATCGGGAATTGAACTAGAGGACCTTCGTGGATTAGGACAGAGGAGCGGGAGCTCTATTTAACATATAGTGCTCCGAAATTATTAGTAGTAGTTACTAGTGTAAGCATAGTAATATCCACAAGTACACTAATGTGTAGGCACTCTGCTTTTGTCGCCATTCGAATTAGAATATTCTACGACATACTTTACCACTACACTACGATGGACGAAAGAAAATATGTCTGTGTTGTGGAGGTAGGAGGGAGAGCGGAGTAGTGAATTACGTAATTCTTTGTCATTCATATAGAGTAATACATGTCACGCTAACTAATCTTCACCGTCCAGTGGTTCCACTCCTTTGCGAAAGATATTCACGCGTGATAATAGATATTTAACTTCTTCTACGCATGTATATCCATGTGATTTCTAAGAAATATGTGAACATTGAACTTGATAATAAAATTGTAAGAGAGAGAAAGAGAAAAAATTAAATACTAATCAGTGACACTGATAAAAAGGGCACAGGAAACGTTAAGATAAATATTTGTTTTATTTGCATTATTGTAACTATTCCAAGAAATTTATATACATTTCAATACTTCTTGATACATAGATGAATTGATAATCTAAATGTCAAAGGCGTAATTTTGTTTGTGTCTTAGGAAACTCCACAAATAACATGTTTCATGGGCAGATGAACAAAGATTTGAGATGATACGAAGTAAATTTGAAAATTTATAGCATTCTCATTGAGAGAAAGAATCGAAAATTTTCCTCAGAACAGGTGAAAATCTTTGCTCCTAACAGGATAAAATCAAATATGAGTAACTGCATATACCAACTGTTGCTTTTGATTTTTTTTTTTTTCGTGTAAATATACATGCCACTTTCTATCGTTTCAACCAATCAATAGTTATGACAATACACAAAAACACTCGCAAAACTTTACACTAACAGCCTACAAAGTCTAAATGTTGAAGCTGTTGTAATTAGTTAAGACAATAACACTCGGTCGAAAATTGAAATTCCACACTTTCCTACACGTAGGGCCGATTCACTAGCTATACGTAGAGAATAATTATCCGTTTTCTTGCTAGGGAGAGGTGAACTTATCCGGTTTCTTCACGAACGCTAGATTTTTCAGATAAGTAACTTAAAAATTGACAACATCGATATTTGTAGAAATTTGTTGTCAGTAGATTGAAGAAACGAAATTGTACCAACTTCTGGATGTGAATATTGGTACTTGACCAGTTTTCGTTATCGATTCATCAATTATTGATAAGTTCAGATTAATTGAACAACTATATCATAATCGATTTGTTTCTCCTCCAAATCAATATTTAGCAATGTAGTAGCGTAGCATCTGTTTTTCAAATATTTCTCGTTTTTATACGCTTTATATTAACTTGCTCTGTAAGTTTCTTTGGTGTAAATCTTGTAATTGATTCTTAAGTCACTTCCCTTCATCTGATTTCTTTGACATTTTGTAAACGTGTTTGCTTCCGATGACAATACAATATTCAATCATTAGATATACGACAGTATAATCCAGTTAACTGTAATTAATTATTTAATAAAATAATTGGAAATTATCCTTAAATGCACGCAACGCCGCATCTATTGTGTGGTGCTTGTGTTGCCTATCTCACAGGGAGTTTAATATTCAGTTATTATACATAAAAAATAATTAGAAAAGGGTTTTTTAAATATACGCTTTATTAAGATGCACTAAAAAGTAAAAAAAAAAATAATAAATTGAATTAATCTTATGGATTTGAAAATAAAAGCGTGGGTGCTCTTGCTTACCTTATCATAAAATCACAATATCTAAGAGCACCCACGCTTTTATTTTCCGATCATAAGATTAATTCCATTTATTGTTTTTTACTTTTTAGTCCTTCATAATAACGCGTATTTTTTTAAAAAAAATATCATTTTTAATTGTTTTTTTTTTATGTTTACTTCTCCATGATTAATATAACGTTTTCCCCATCAAACTTCAGATTCTTTGTCTTTGCTTTTATAGTAAGACTTATTCGCTAGTAAACTTGGTTTAAAGTAGTTTTGAAATACATTCGTATTTGAAATGGCATCTGTTTGCTTTAAGAGCCATAAATCATTACAAATACAATACAACACAGCACACTGTAATATAATAGCTACATCGACTTACAGCAGAAGATTGTTGATTTTTCTGCGCACAAATTTTGTAATATTTTAAATTATTATCAACTCAAACGAAGCGAAGTGACTAAAGGCTGTTCTAACAAAGAACTGACCATTCAACTAAAAATATCACAGCCTGTAAAAATGGCGTTTTATTTCCGCTTATTTTATCCCAAATATTCTGTTTAGTTCATTGAATTTTGTTTATAATCTGTAGGCACGTTTGGATCAGGCCAATTGTTATGCTGATGTTTACAATAATTAAACACTATGTTCAAAACATGTTGTGTTACTAAATACGTAAATTCCCGTCAGATAATTTCCCAATGGTTATCAAAATTTTTATCAGTGAATGACGTAAACAATTCAGAAAAAAAACGTGTTAGTAAAAAAATATCATGTAAACATTGACGTCATCAATGTGTTGAAAATTTTTCTTTGATATCGCATGACGACATAATCACGTGACTGATGTAAGACTAGGCTTACTTTCATATCCCTCCGATATATGTTGAACAATGGGTATGTGAAACATTATTTTTCTAGTTTTGAATTGCGTTAATGATTCAAAATTTGATATTCCCTGATTTCTTCTCAGCCATTTTTTAAAATCATTCTAAACTCTTTCTTGCTCCATTGTTAAAACCAGGGATGCTGTCAGCCACCCCAACCACAATGGAAGGTATCACCCTCCAAATTCTCGAACACCTATCCCCTAACTTTACAATTTTTTCTGCTAAAAATCAATAGAAACTGCAAAACTCTATCCCCCCCCCCCCCCCAATATTGGCTTTACGGCCGTCTGTTTAAAACTTGGTGAATTATAATATTTCAAACACTTTTAATCATGAATGTGATATAGTAGTAAAAATAACGAAATTTCTACTTTCGTCGTTAAACGGGTACAGATTATTCATCGCAAAGGTATTCATTTTTTTTTTCAATTTTGTTAAAAGAAGGGACGTACTGTATCTAGAAATCTGTTACGGAGTGTATCCAGAACTTTCGGATGTTCATAGCAGGTATGAACATCAAATATACCACAAAATATATAGTTATGACTGAAAGTTTTATAAACTAATATCAATTTTGGGGCTGTCCGGATTGTCAGGGCACATTCATCCAAAATCCTGAATGTGTCCCTATTCAATCGTTATATTTAGGGTATTACGGGAAGATTTTTTTTTTCCTGTCGGGACGGGAAGAGAAATTTCCTACAGAAATTTTCGGATATTTCCCATTCCCGAAACTTCTAAAAGTCTCAGAAATTCATTAATCTCCAAGCTCCCTAAAGTCTCGGAAATTATCTATCCTCTAAACTTACCTACTTAAACCAAATTTTCATAATTAATCGACTGAAAGTAAACAGTAAATTACCCGAAGAACACATACTGTAGGAGCAAGACCTTTGAAAGTAGCAAAAGAAAACTATTTTTCGGACACTGATTTGTTTTCGGCCTATTTGTAGAGCAAACAAAAGCATTAGTAATTTCCAGTTATGAAACTTTAAAGTCGATGATGATGATAAGTGTTCTGACCGTAGGTGGATCTATGATTCAAAGATCATTGAGCAAGTGAACCAATGGTGGTTTGCCATTTCCTTTCATTTAGTCGAGAAGAGGTCCTCAAAGCGAAATTTTCAGTTTGATATTATTTTTCTCCACTGGACAATCCATCCCGGAACCCCTTGATTGTTTTCACTTGTCTTTTGTCTCGTATTTGGAAGGTTCTCGTTTCGTTTCTTAATGACAGACTCAAGGTAAGTTGGATTTGAATCTGAGTTTACCAGTGAAGATTCATCAGCACCGACGTTCCAATTTGATTTTATTGATTTTGTAAAGGGTTCACTGGTTGTCTCATCTTGTATGCCTTCAAGAATAATGTTTCTTTTTCTTTTTTTTTTTTGTAAAAAAATTGTAGTCTCTTAGCAACAGAATAAATAGTGAGCACAAAAATAAAACTGAGACAGCGATTTTTTAAAGAAATGAAAACATAATCAGATGATGATGATATGATAATCTGAGCTGATTTAAATTACTAAATACATGAACGACTTTCACAGACAGTCGGTATATTTCGTAAGCGCACACGCATGTCTTTTTACTTATGCGTGACATTGGCAGTGAACCCAATTCAAGCGACCTTCAACTTCGAGGCTGACAGGTCGTCGTGAAGTCAAGTTTAGTATGCTCGTAATGTTTTTGCTAATCATCATTCTTAGCTTCTTTTTTCCCATATTTCCTTTTGTAACTTGCAAGGCCAAAGACAAGGAGTTATCATTGTTTACTTAAGAAATGTCACTGTTGCTTTCGTCGAATTCGATAACATTAGCGGTGTTCTTTAGTTTAATTTATAAAAGTCTTTAGAACCTATTTCAGGAAAAAATCTCCATTCGATCCTATTTATTTAGGTTATCTATTAATAACTTATGAATAAATGGAATCGATTTTGATTAAACTTTCTGTAGAGGAAGTTCCTATGGTGATCCCGGTAGTAGTTTTAAAATATAAAGAAATGAAGAAAAATTAACCTTTTCCTAGGCTCAGTTTGGAGGAAATACTGAATACAACTTTCGTATTTGAACCTCTCAAAGATGAGGAAAGTTTGTGTTTGATTTCCGGTAAAGATACTCTCACTGATGTGGATTAAATTTGTCACAATACAATCAAACAATGCAAGGATGCAACATGTAATAAAACAGTGATAGCCGTTACTAGCTCTCGACTACATACTAACTCTAATTTTGTATCTCGACCGGTAAATTCAGTCATCATTATTACGATAAATTGATGAAAATGTAGCAATAGGTCCTATATTGAAAAACAAATGAAAATCAGCTGTAGTTTAAATTAAATTGTATAAATTGAAAGATTTTTGGGGGAAACTTCGTACTTGTATAGTAATTCCGGGTGTGACGCCCCACCTAAGAATAAAACGTCACAATACATTAGTGAATAAGAAAACATATACCATTCGAATTGGTGTTTGTTATAGAAGAACCTGAAGGTAATATAATTCATAATAATTTGGTGCGTATCAGTGAGAATTGCAAAAATCGAAGGCACTGTATTTGGCAATCTCTCCTGACTATGCGGTAGAGATGCCCCGCCAATTTGTGAGAGACGCCTTACTTCAATTAAATGAATTCACTTTATCTGATAGGTTGCATTTCTTTAACAACATTATTATGCCTGGCTACAATAAACACGTTTTAAACGATATATAATATCCTTTCTCTTAATTTATTTCTCATACTAACCTCGATTAAATTAGAAATATCTCAAAGGTAATGAAACACTCATACATAACGAAAATTCTCTATGATAATGTAGGTCCTAATTATTGAGTTTGATTTTTTATCTTTACATGCACAACTATTAATTTCGTATTCAATAACTTCTCAAAGCTGTGTGAAAATATATTAACATTGTAATTTCAGCAGGAAATGTAAAACACCTTTACGAATATAACCTATAGAAATAAATGTTACTCTCATGGCCTTTGAATAACTTTGGCACAGGCTGGGATGTGTAAAAGGAGCGGATGTATGAAGGAAATAGGTAAGGACCTAGTTTGAAGGTACTATCCAGGCATTCACCTGATGTAACTGATGTAAACCCCTGAAAAACCTGAGTCAGGATGGTCGGATACCCATGTGCCTCTCCATTGCTGTTCCGAAGTCTGCAACGTTATCACTTGGAAGGCTAAGTCGGTTTGTTTCAATTATTATAGTATATATTTGAAAGACTTGTTTGATATTTTTTGCTACAGTGTTTACATCCATCGAAATATTTATGTACGCAGCATTGTTACATAACCACAATACGAATAATCACAAGTGGCGGTCGAAATATATGGGGATAAGATTCTTGAATATTTCATCTAATAGTACAGCGTCAGTCACAGAATAGATATGAGTGTTACTTTAAAATAGCAAGTAACAATTAAATTATATGACGCAGGATTAAATCTTTTTCCTGGTGGGGCATCTCTCCCAGAGATAACTGTGGCATCCCACCCAAGTACTTTCTCGCCAAGTGCAAAACTTGGACAAAACAGAGTGACGATTGACAACGGCTTTCTTACTGACCGTTTTTTCGCCACTTCAATTACAAAAATGAATGAATAGTATATATTTTCTAAAGATTCTGTATTCTTGAATATTAGCACATGATGCAAAAATGTGTCATACCTTTCTATATCAGCTAAAAAAAGGCCAACTTAAAACATTCAATCTTCGCCATTCGTGTTGCCCACACAAATCTCGACACAATTGACACATTACATTGGTTGTGCATTCTATTGAGTAACTTTCGAAATACAGAAACTGGGGTATTTCTCCCGGTGGGGCATGAATCGCGGAATTACTCTATAAGTTTAATATGGTTCGAAAATATTCCACTGAGAAATTATCCACTGTTAAATCTGTGCACTGAATAATGATGCTGAAATTCTAATATTTTGCAAAAAAACAAACGTGGGAAATATGCGTTATCTACAGTATTAATAACATCATTATATTATTGATACCACTCTGAAAGTCATTACAAATGCATTAAGACAATACTTCCTCAATTAACAACTGTATATTGGGTAGCATTTGACACAATATACTTCCGCCATCATTTCGTTTGTCTTTACCTCTTGAAATTTCTCTACGTTGTCCTCCACCAGATGGTCACCTCATGGAACAAGTAAGGATTTCTGGAATTTCGTAAATCGAATTGATGTCTCTTGAAAACTAAACGTGAAACAATTTCTTATTTTTTCAGTATCTCTTGTATTTGTACTTTCTTTACAGTGTTATAGTTTGCACACTGAAAGGTGTCCCTTAACTGCGCCCAAAAATAAATTATTTAATGACTTCCTTAGCGCCACATTCGTTAGTAACCGATGTTAGTTACATTTTTTTCTGAAATTAACTAAGTAATACACTTGAAGACAGAAATAAAAGAAGTTGTAACATTGTGATTAAATATGTTTCAAAACTGCGAAGATATATGTTTAGTTATTATATAGACGCAAAGCACCAGGCAGTAGTCCTAGAGTTAATTGAAGGTATAGTCCTTCCATTCACATCTAAGGTGGCTGCCGTGGGCGAGTTTGAACCTGCGTCACCTCTTGCAGTGCTGATACGTAACCAACAACCTTCACCATTACATCACGAGACGATAGTTAGGTTGTTGACTTCACCTGAGTGCAAGGAATATTCGTTACCTGTTTGAAGAAGATTCATCAGATGCGATATTTAAACCTAGAGCCTTCACATTCCTAGGCAGGCTCTGCTCTATCTATTCTTGTTTTTTTTTATCGTTTTGAATGATTTCACCCTTGAATTCAAGGCTATCTTACAGGCAGACGGTTCACTAAACTTCAACTGCTTCAAGACTTTTTCCCTTCTTTTTGGATGAACGTGTACTTGGAAGAATGTTGCTTCGTGCGTACTTACTATGCGTTGGACGCGTATGGTAATGCGTAGGTCTGGGAGGTTTTTGGCGCCACATGTGAGGGCAAGTTCTGAAATTCGCTAGCGAGCGTCCTGTTTATAAACAACACGTTGTCCTTGGCAGTCAAAAACCGGGCTATGAATAGGTGTACGTCTGGATATCCTCCAATAAGCAAAGTAATAGAAGAGGTAGGGAGGGCAATCGGAGGGAAATAATGGTTCCCACGTTTTATTGGTTCCAGGGTTGACATCTTTGATAATTTTCTCCGCATACAGACGTTTCAGAAAGCGAATTTACATATTAGGAAAGGTTAATCAATTTCAGCGTTCGTTGCACTTTAACTATAGATGCCTAATGACATAACTTAATTTAAATTCAAATATTGATTCAAAGTCAGTTGGTTAGTTTCGTATTTTAATGGTTTCCAGCCAGTATTTCAGGCTTATTTGGTCCTTAAGTATTCTTGGAAGATTTGTAGTATTTGGGCCGCGGAGGCTCAGTAGTAGAACGCACACCTCGGGTGCGTGGGGTGTCTGGTTTGATCTCGGCTCGTGTCATGTGAGCTATTTTGTGGAGAAACACCATGTGTGTAGGCTTGCTCAGAGTTCTCCTGTTTCCTCCCACTTTCTGTATTCCACTAATTCTTCCATCATTATGCATTCGGCCTGAGCCAAAGTTGCCTAAAGACCTTAAATATAATTGAATTCAAAATTGAGAATGAGACGATAGCAGCAGCATACCGTGCCTCGCGGTTGGGAGATAACTAGGATGTTATTAGTCACCGATTCTTGCGCTATTATTTTGATTAATACAAGTGCTCTCTTATACTCATTTAAAATTTTCTGCAACTGCTTAAAATTTCCCCACTTGTTTTCATTAAAAAACAAACACGATAAATAATTTTATCTTCGGAGCAATCTTTCTATAAAGTCCAAACACGGTTTCATTATTATGTTTCAAAACATGCTT
The DNA here is from genome assembly GCA_022664845.1 of Lepisma saccharinum. Taxonomy (NCBI): domain Eukaryota; kingdom Metazoa; phylum Arthropoda; class Insecta; order Zygentoma; family Lepismatidae; genus Lepisma; species Lepisma saccharinum. The sequence continues at coordinate 141,421 of JAGDQP010000377.1, forward strand.
GTTGTTTTCTTTGAAAGCCAAACAATATAGCATAAAAGTTTATATTCAGTTACTTTTCTGTGGAATGGATTGTGGGAACCCGTAGCCGTGAAAATTGAGTGTTTGATGCTAAACTTGAAAAAGAGAATGAGACGTAACCACATGTATCTTACGTACATTTCACGCGAAGATCGACCGTAGGCCTGCTCTGGAAACCTGGACTCAGTACGAGAAATTTCTAACTATGTCACTGTTTACGTTTGAGGCCTGTTCACGTTTGTGTGGAAAGTTAAGTAAAATGATTTGGTGTGCCATCTGGAAGTACTACGTGTTTGGTAATCTTTATTTTTGCTCTTACGCTTCATCCTCCATCAATCTTTTTCCTCTTACTCCTTCTAAGATGTCTTTGGACGTAGCACCGTCTCCGAGCCTGTGGCCTACCCAGTTACCGAATCTGTACCACCCAACTTTTCCCTGTGGGGAGCACTGAAGGAGAAGATATATTCTGGTAAACCTCATACACTTCAGGACCTACGGGCTACATAGAGTCCTGCAAACCCAGTCCCGCACCTGTCTGGCCCGGCCCGTGCAGACCACTACTACGTTTAGTTCATTCATTCTTTTTTTCTTTTCTGCTCAGTTTCCCGAGCTTTTAGGCTAATTACCTAACAGAAAGCATCGGCCGGGTATCATCACAGCAAATATTTTCACTTTATTTTAATAGTAACAAGTTTATTTTTAATAGTAGTGGTCTGCACGGGCCGGCCGGGCTGGTGCTGGTCTGGGTTTGCAGGACTCTAGCTACACCAACGCCCAAGACCATTCACACAATACGCGTATACCCTGGGAAGAGTATGCAGAAATATGTGCAGACATGTTAAGTGTTACTTTCAGTTGCTTCCAGTACAGTCATTTTCGGACACCCTGTATGTTATTTTTATATATATAAAAATAACTCCCTGTATAAAATTAACAGCAAATAATGGTTGAAATTCCTTGTTTCTCCTTTAATTTTTGAACATCGGAAAACACGTCAACTTTCCGTATCTTCATGGCAACCCTGACTAGACCCCTGTGTAAAAGAAGACATTGCTCGAGCGGGAATGTGGCTATCTTCCGCCTCAATTTGAAACGCAAAACGGTGCGGTGAGACTTTCGAAAAAAAAAATACACATAAAACGCGAGACAACGAAAGAGAGAGAGAGAGAGAGAGAGAGAGAGAGAGAGGGAGAGAATGAAAGAAGCACGAGCTGAAGCCAACTAAACACTATTCTCCTGGTCGTTACGTCATGGGAACCATTACACTAACATCAGAGCTGCATACTAATAGCGGCTTGAAGAGTTCAAGCGTCTTGACGCAAGTGTCAGCCGTTAACGTCAAAGAAATGAATTGAGTGTCCTCATATAAAATAAACAAGAGTCAAAGTGTATAGATTAATTCCTTGTAATGTTTGCATTTTGACTTTGCACAGTTCACTCGGCTATTCTTGCTTATTGCATTTCTAAATTCATTATAAGCGATACTCGTATGGAAATTTTCTTCATTGGTCGCACTACTATACGAAATACGTCCTGTTAAAAAAAGTTATGTATTTGATAAATTTACAAGGTCCCCACTAATCTACTAGATACGTGTATGATGAAGAGGAAAGGTGTTTTGCCTGAAGGCAGGTCCTGACCCAAAGGTCCTTGGGGACGGTGAACCAATGGTGGCGTGCCATTACCTTCCATAAGATGAAGATGGCGTCCTAATGACGGGACATACAGTTTAACGTGGGTTCCGAACCACTTGTGTCACCACCGGGAATCGACCCCGGGGCTCCTTGATTACACATCACCCATAGGGGACACTCTACTGTAAATATGATCCTGATGGTCCACGAATAGCTAGGACAAAATTAAGAACACTCAAAGTTTATTTTGCTTTGTGTAGGTGTTCACATTTCTAATGGAAATTGCGAGGAAGCACTTTAGATATACGCACACTAAGATTTGACTGCTTTTGCGTGTGTGTATGCAAGTCTGAATTATGAATTTCAATGAATATATGAACCACAATTGGTACACGAATGTTATCACGTACAACAACTTCCGTGTATAATTCATGCGTTGTCTACGAGTAGATTAGAATACTATAAAGGAAGCGCACGTGTAAGAATGGAAGATAAGAAAGGATACAAGAAAAAAAGTACGAGTTGAAGGGAAAGTACTAAAGAGTTGCGCGCGCAATCTGACCAGTCATTCATTCATCCGCTACAAACAAACAGATTGTGTCAGCCATAATACGAACACGCAACTTGTTGACGTTAGAATTCTGTTTCTAAGAGTATCTAAAATTGGATGTATTTGACGCGTTACTTTAAATCCCAACGGAAAAGTTCCTTTTCTATAAATCTTTAGAAAAATTACATGGTTTTCTTACTTCTTTTTGATCTACACAACTTACAAAGGTTAACTGGTTGGGTAAGATACTAATTAGTAGAAATAGAACGTTTGCCAAAATTCCATTGTTGGGTGGGTATTGTGGAGGAATATTATGAGGACATTCAGATTAGTCACCTGTTGCAATGAGCCAGTCAAATGTGTTTGCAACAATTTTTCTTTAGCAACTAAAAACCTGTTTCAAGTACATTTCACTTGCGTGACGGGAAGGCCTTTCTAAATCATCTCTGCACTTGATAAATAATTTACAAGTGTCTGATTACCGCACATCGAACGATTATCTAGTACCGTCGGTTTTTAAGATATAAACGGTGTAAGGTTGTAAAGCAGCCTTTGGGTGAACCATGACATTGAAAGCTCTTCTGGATTTTCCACAGGAACAAAATTAACCTCCTACTTAACACGAATAACTACATCTATCATTGGCACATCGTCTGAAACATCAACATTAAACTTTTCAACAAGGAAAAGAAAATTACACATCTGGCTCTTTAACACAGAATTTTCAGTCGCCTGTCACTCTACTAATCTATTTTTAACAATTTCATTTAAAATAAATCATGCTTTTTGTGTGAAGAATATACAATTAACTTCCTTGCTCGATCGTAGAAGAATTTAGTGCCATCTTTTAAACTATTCGGAGGAGTTCTCATTGAGTAAAACTAACATGGAGTTTCTAAACTTTCGTACTTCACTGCAACTTCATAACTTGTCGTAATGCAGTGGTTTCACATCAAAAGCAATGCAAGTTTGGTATTCTGTTGAATTGAAGCAGAAACTTCCTCTCTGGAACTTTTAGAATAATTCCTTAAGACACAAATACTTAAAAGATGAACAGAAAAAAATGTGTCCTTGGCTATGACTAGGAATTGAACCCAGGAGTGCTGCTTACCAGGCTATTTCTGCCGTGTGAGCGGTGCGACACATCTTGCATTCTTCATGTGAGAACCAATTCAACTGCTGGCAAACGCTATAGTACTGCACGATCCTCTAGCTAGAGATTTTCAATTGAGATTCTCTATTCCATTTCTTTGGTGGTGGTGGTGGTGGGGTTGTGTTTATCTTTTCAACTTGCAAAATTATTCATACATATTTTTGTCTGGAAAAATCCATGATCGACAAAATAAAATAAAAATGGATCATAGAACACTTGTTTAACTGTTCAACCACCACTACATTTACATACACAGGTGGAATTTTTCAATACTTGTTGTGCCTGGCGGTCTCTCAAGAAACTTGCTGTGAACGTGGTCACAGATTCAATTCCCACCGGGGTCTATTGAACGGAGTGGTCACAGCTCACTTTACCAAAAACTATAGGTCTCGTCCTTAGAAGCTAATCAGCTCAGTTAGGACGTTAATTACATTTCAAGGAATCAATCTCTAGAAGCTATAAAGTAGTCCTGTGGTACTTGCATCCTGTACAAGCACATCCAGCACTGCTTTTACATCTATTTCCACCAAAAAAATCTATTATCAAATATATGACACAATCTTTACCATCCATGGACCGCAATTATTTATTTTAATCAAATTTAACTCATGGAAGTTAACTTAAAACTTCCAATTTTCCAAGAAATAAATTAACTGCTATTCAGCTTTGAAAAACCAACAATTAATTCTCTAGTATCTATGTTAATGTAATGTTACTTATGACGATGTTTCCCTTTGTTTAATTTCAGTCGAAGCTCAAATTCATTTCAAGCGGTGGGGAGTCGGACGTTTGGAAGAAGATCCAAAGCATGGAGAATCGAGAGGACAGTTGTGCGGCCATGCTTCCGCCCGTTGCCAGGGGCGGCAAGGAAGGCAGAAAACTTACACAATATTTGGCTGCTCTATCAGGTAATCAGATATTTCTTTTAAAAGAAAAAGTTTTCAAACGTATTCTAAAATCAGAGTTGTATAATATATATTATTTACCTGTGAAAATTAAGTTTTGTTTAAGCCCTGGTTCACGTTTTCAATACTTTTTGACAATTTAGTAGTGCCTAATTTAAAGAAGTCGAATGAGAAAATAGAAAAAGAACACATTTAAAGAACGTCCGTGTAAATTTGAGCAGAGAAATACGTTTGATTCAGCCTGTGCAAAAGTTTTTTTTCTAAATGATTAAGTCCTCAAATCAACTCACCCGTCATTAAAATAAACCCACTAATTTACATGAGAATATGAGCAAGTCTTTTAAAACTATTTTTTCTTCATAATTATTGAATAAAATCTAATTTAATATTGGGAAACATTATATAGTAAGGTGATTAATTTTTTATATATAAAATTAATCGGTTTTTCCTCAATACAATCCATTAGTATGTACATGGAAGTAGAAACAAAAGTTACCTTCCATTTTTTATAACATTAGTAGAAATATTTCGATCAAAGTGAGTAGACTAAATTTTTACATACCAAAGCTAATTCACAGACTTACATCAGTTTTCGTAAAAATGGGACTTCTACCATATCATATCATATCATATCATATCATATCATATCATATCATATCATATCATATCATATCATATATCATATATCATAACATATCATATCATATCATATCATATCATATCATATCATATCATATCATAACATATTATATCATATCATATCATATCATATCATATCATAACATATCATATCATATCATATCATATCATATCATAACATATTAGTTTAATGCCAGAATAGTCGATACAGCGTTTCAAGAATGGCACACTATTATCAAGAAAATAGACCATTGAAAGCCGAAAACTATTGAAAATGTAGAGCGCGGAGGAACTTAAAGTGGTCACTAAGTAGTTGCAGCTAATTCTGTTGTGTTCTCTTTATTTTCAATAGTTTACCTTCAGTGTAAAATCAACATACGTGTATAATTTTTTAGGCACCATATTTTTACAATTGAATTCTATTTTAAAAAATCGAGATGTTTTCTCTTTTATTGTATTTCGAGATCTAACAAATTAAATATATACCCTTATATTAGTTCATGTATAGGACTTACCATTCTGAGTATTTTTGCTAGTTCCTGACTTTCAAACAATGATAAACTTCTTTTTCTTCTTCTTCTTCTTATTTTACAATTTTGGTAACTATTGATTTTTGTCCGTCGAAATCATACAAATGCAATGCTTTTAATATAAACGAACATAAGTGCATTATCCGGGATTCGAACGCTAAACGTCTTGGACACTAGTCTGACGAGTAAGACCTCACAACTATATAGGTCGGGATATACGAATCAAATGTTACAATTTACATAAATTTGGCCACACACAATTTATATGTAACATCAAGTTTATCGCTTTCTAAGATCTTAAAAAGGCAGGTGCCTTTTTAGTCTATCTACATCAGGACATCTTTCGTTTAGTTCATACAATTAAATTCATAAATTTTGTTGGGCGAATTTGTGATCGATACCAGTGGTAATAAGCATTTCTTTGTAGAAGTTATTTTATTAACTTAATGCTCGGTAGCGTGCATTAGGCTTCTACTGCACAACGACTTGTTTAGATGTGTTATTTTGAACGTCAATGCTTAAAACGAATACATGATTTGCTTATATGCATATCGCAAATGATGCTAAAATGAATTATCCGCTTCTTTGAAATTAGAGATTAAAAAGGTTTTTTTCACCATAAAATCACTGCCAGAGCGGATACCAGTTAAATCATTGTAAAATCAACGTACCGTAAAACGTGTTACTGTGTAAATAGCGTTATAATAACGTTGTAATCACCGTACGTAATCACCGTTGGAATCACCGCACCGTAAAATATTTTACTGTGAAATTACCGTTATATTTTTTAATAAGTGTTTCCCTTTTAGGCGTTATTGCAGTATTATGGAATGATAAAACATGTATTACGGAAGTATTTATACGAGTATAAATAAACAATGTCATTATTGAAATTACTAGTAAAACGTAATGAACACTGAGGCAGTAATTGTCACAAATAAATATTGCTTGAACAACAGAAATTTACTTTTGAAATACTTCATGTATTAACATTTACTCCCTAACTAAATTTTAAGTAATTTTTCATTTGTCTTTTTTCAGCAACACTTGGAGCATTTACTGTTGGGAGTATTCTTGCATGGACCTCTCCAGCGATTCCTATTCTTCAAAGTGACAACAGTACCCTTACAGTCACGGAAACGGAAGCTTCGTGGATTGGTTCAGTGGTAGCAATTGGAGCTCTTCTCAGTGCTGTACCTGCTGGTATTTGTGCAGATGTTATTGGAAGAAAAATTACGATAATAGGGATCGCAATACCGTTCATCATAAGTTGGGCGATGATCATATTTGCCAATTCAGTTGAAGTCTTTTACGCAGCGAGAGTTGTTGCTGGTTTGGCAACTGGTGGTATATCAGTCGCTGCACCTATGTACATTAGTGAAATTGCTGAAACTAGTGTTCGTGGCGCTATGGGCACATTCTTTCAATTGATGTTGACCGTTGGTATTTTGTACACGTATATATTAGGTTGTTTCAAATCGTACCCAGCGTTAGGATACGCTTGTGGTGTTGTTCCTATTGTTTTTATGGCAACATTTATTTGGATGCCAGAATCACCACAGTTCCTATTGAAGAGAAACAAGAAACGAGAAGCCGAAAGGTCTCTTCAGTGGTTCAGAGGTCAACAGTATGATATTAGATTTGAAATTCAGCAAATGCAATCTACTGTTGAAGAAGCTGCCCAAAATAAGGCATCAATTAAAGATTTAGTGTCCAATCGTGGAACTATCAAGGCACTTATTATATGTCTCGGTTTAATGGTATTCCAACAACTTAGCGGCGTCAATGCTGTGATCTTCTATACTGTGAAAATTTTTGAGGCTGCTGGAAGCACCTTAGATTCTAATGTATCTTCTGTTATTGTTGGTGTTGTACAAGTTATTGCTACTTACGCGTCCACATTGCTCATCGAAAGGGCTGGAAGAAGAATTCTTCTTCTTATCTCTGATAGTATAATGGGTCTTTGCTTAGGTGTCTTGGGTCTGTATTTTCTTCTCAAGGAGCAAGGAGTTGATGTGAGCAACATAGGATGGCTACCATTAATGAGTGTTGCCATTTTTATCATCGTGTTTTCTTTGGGTTATGGTCCAATACCGTGGATGATAATGGGTGAATTATTTGCTCCTAATATTAAAGGAATTGCAAGTTCTATTGCCGTTTGTCTTAACTGGACTCTTGTGTTCCTCGTAACCAAAACTTTCCAGGACTTGAATGAGTCTCTTGGTACTGCGTACACTTTCTGGTTATTCAGTGCCATTTGCATTTGTGGTACGGTATTTGTTGCTTGTCTAGTTCCTGAAACCAAGGGGAAATCATTGGAAGAAATCCAGAAAGAGCTCAATGGTGTTTCAACAAATAGATGTAATGTATAAGTAAGAACAATTTCCCATCAAAGACACTTATACGAAGACTTTTATTATCATGACTGATTTTCACTTTGTGTGTGATATTTGTTATGTGCTGAGAGATGTATTCGAAATATGAGAGAATAGAAATTAATTTTATACGCAATACGTTTGATGAGTGCTCGCGTGTGATTGCTGTATTATTTTTAAAATGATATGAATGTGTACATACATACAAGGTTTGTGTGATACATGAGAAGGCAATAGTACTTTAGCTGTGCATTAGCTAAGAACAAATGTTACTAATTTAAAGAGTTTAAGAACAGTTAAAAACGAGTATGTTTCATTTTGCTGTTGTATTATAGTTACTGCTTAAAAAGTGGGTGAGACCTTAAAGCAAGTATAATGAATCTTATCCGTCCTGGGTTATTATCATGCCATCACATGGTCAATAGTCAATGTTTTGTTCAGTTGTGCTGAATGCGAAAGGACATAAATTAGTTAATTAAGGTAGAAAATCATTTCTAAAGTTTGAGGTGATTCTACTTCAGAATATTTAAACTCAATTGCAAGTATTGGCTCAAGTACTTTTTCCTGTATGTGAAGAAAGCTGTACTTACTTATTTATTTACTTACTCACTTACAATATTATTACTTAGAAAATGTGAACTTGTAACAACTGGAATTGTTAATATCGTAGTTTTGTTTCTACGAAACAAAAATACAGTATTGGCCTATGGTCTGCAGATATAAAAGAGAACATTTCATATTAATCTTATTCAATGATGATAGAGATGATGAGAACAATTTTGGTGTTTAGCAATAGTTCATTTAGGTACCCACTGTTCTCTCATCTTGCTCATAGTGTTCAGTCTTTTAGTTATACAAGTATATGTATGCATATGTATTATATTAATATATATGTGTATATACTGTATGTATGTATGTGGTTGGTGTTGTTGAAAATATTGTCACGTACCATAATAGAACGGTAAGCTGAAAAAGAAAGAACTTTTAAAAACTGAAAGAAAATAAATATTTCGGCGAAACACTCAACAACAACAGTCTCAACAGCAAGACAACGGTTATAAGTTCTCAACAACAAGACGTAACGAAACCAATCACACCTCCGGAAATCTAAACCTTCTTAGACCCGAAACTTGCTTGAAATAGTGGAAGTGAATAGCTTTTATGTTGTGAATAATCTAGTAAAAAAGCAATATGCACCAGTAAGAAAAGAAACAATGTAATTACATATGTAAATAAGAGTTTTATTTTTAACATGCAAATTTGATTGCATGTATATTTTCTAAGACATTCCATAATTGGGCATTTAGAATGTGTGAAGTGATGCATGATATAGCTGCTGAAATACTAAGATGTTCCTATATATATTTTTTTTAAAAAAAGAAAAAAGAAGCGGAGGTTTCTTGTAAATACGTAATTTTTGCATAACGATAACAACTAATATTCATGATTACGTCATTATCGTGTAATTAAGTTGAAACATTTAGAAGTATTCAGTGTATGTAATGTTAAGTTTCTTTTGCGTATGCACTCACCGAACCTGAAGGGTGTACGTAAAGTAAACACCACAAGTTCTCCTGTATTCCGTTACTTAAGCATATACTATTAATAAAAATAACATTATTAAACCAAGCTGTTAGATGTGTACAGCACACACTCATATATCCTTCGCTATACCCTGGAAGTATTTAATTATCTATTTACGACAAGGACATACGTATACCACACATACCAGGGTATTGCTTGAAGTACAAACCTTGTATTGCTGTGTCGATCTTAGTATGAATGTGAAGTGCAAGTGTAAATGTAAATATGTACAGTGTACCTGTTTCCATAAAATATTATACTATTTTTATTCATAATTTTGTTCAAAAATAAAAGTTAAGAAACATTTTCATTCTGTTTTGTTTGATTTTATATCCTTTGTTAAGTTAAAAACAAAAGTTTTTAGTGGGGGAGATGATTTAATAATACAAATTTCAGTTGAAAATCTATTCAAAATTCGCCTTTATAATTTTAAATATCTACTTAGGAATATTATATATCTGTGATTGAAATTTGATTTCCTGAGTTCGTTTTAATGAGGATGTAATACGTTGTAATAACCGTTTGCTATCCACAACACTCTCCTGTACCTACTAAAACCACACTAAAACATCTTACAAGTCATATAGAAGACAGCAATAATGAAAAATGTATTGTAATGGATTTGTATTCATGTTTTAACTAAATAAACCTCCTCCGAGATTTTTAAAATGAACATCACCAATTTTCGCACAGTGGTAGAAATTACATTGGATAAGGTTTCTAAGATTTGAGTTTGACGGCAATTTGTATGTTTTTTTTTATGAAACAACACTTTAAGAAAAAACATTTTCACACATTACGTAACGTAAGAATATCAGCTGGACCTATTTTCTCCAAAATAGGATTTCTGATTAAGTGGACAACCGTGCATGCTGTAGTCAAATCAGAACATTCAACTTATTCCACAGTAACGAGAATAATTTATCAAAATTTACATTCGCACCTCATGTGAGAATGGGTAGACCGATTTTCTCCAAACGTTATGTATGATTACATATGGTTGTATTACATACATTAAATGCCCTTAAGACAGAATATTAAACTATTTACCATTTCCATGGTAACGAGACGGTTACTAAACATGCATTCAAGCATTACATGAGGATGATTGATCCGATTGCAGCCAAATTTCACATAATCATATAGGAAAGTCCCTTTATAAACTTAACCGTATTAAAATGTTAAAACATACAGTCTCTATGGTAACAAGACTCACTTATTTCACACATATTGAAGGATTTCATAGGAACAATTACTCCGATTGCAACGAAACTGGACATATTGTTGTAGGAAAACATTCTTAAGGCTTCAATCACATTAAAATAGTATAACATTTACCATTTTTATGATTACGAGACTCAATTAAGATTCTAAAACGTTGCATTAAATGTCAACCTACTGCTCATCACAATTCTGTAGACATCGTAAAAGATGAATGCGTCCTTGAGAGCCAGTTTTGAGGCTTTTCTTCTTCAGTCCAAATCTATAATATACTGTATATGTCTACATTCTATAATATGCACATTCTATTTTCTATTTGGAATGATACAATAATTACTTGTAATGAATAAAAAAGCATACAATAACTGTGTTTTATTACGCATAGTTTAGTGGACATCAAACCATTTTCATCAGGAAAAGTTGAATATATTAAACGGTTAAGATTAATGTAAAGATCTCCGATCTCCAACGAAAGATGACGGCACTACCTCCGTATTTGTACTAAAAAATTTCAATGTTGTTCCTACAAATTCAAGTCTAGAGAGTTCAAACTTTCAGGGCATAAAGTTCATAACTAATTCAGGAGTTCTATCAATGACGACTTTTAATTTTCTTATTGGTCATTGTTGAAAGAGCTTCATTGTTATAGATTTTGATATTCACAACAACAATCAAGCGATTTCAACAATGAAGAAAAACGAAAATAAAAAAATCGGCATTGATCGAACTCTTGAATTGGTTACGAACTTTCTTCCCTGAAAGTAAGAACTCGCTAGGCTTGAATTTGTAGCAGCAACATTGACATTTCATTCAAAGATAAAAATACATTAGACATATACGGAGGTAGTGCTGCCATCTTTTGTTGGAGATCGTTGTTTTACATTAACTTTAATCACTAGCGAGCGATATAGCACTTGCTATACGAACTACACAAAGGAGAACGACTACATAAAGTATGGAAAACATTATAGATTCTTTACGATCAACTCAAAATAATGCACTGTACCTATAATTAAACCAAGTTCACTGGTAAACCATAGTTCACTACATAATTTACCTTTTCTATGAAAAATCACATGCAACATTGGCATTTACTAATTTTGGATAGATTTCAGATAATGAGTTTGTAGAAACTGAGGATAAGTACTACGAATTTAAGAGCTTCATCAATATGTATGTAGAACACATTTATTCAGTCAGTCAAGAGGTAAACTGTGTAATAGAAATTTACTTCAAGACATTCAACACTTCTAATGTAATCACAACAGTTAGAATAAATAAATTCGTGTACAAATTTAAAGAAAATGTTATAATTTTATCAACTTTGATGAGGTTTTAACACACGTATAAAACCTCAGCGGTAGTAACTCACAACAAGTACGCGAATACACAGAAAATAGTTAAATTTTCTTTCATTTTAATGTTTTCGATCTCACAGTAATAAAAAAAAACACATTATTACCATCGAGAATGCAAATTACGACTAATACGAAACTCATCGATCTCAATAATAACGATATTTTGCCAAATTTATCAAATTCAAACATTCACCAGCTAGACAAGTTAGCAGAAAATTGAGCAATATCAAACTTAGTGACAGGAAGTTAAGACTTTTGCAGTTGGACAACCAAATCTGATCAACTGAAAAGAAGAGAACAAGCGGAAAAATACAAATCTTTTCAATATTTTGATGTAGGCTACAATCATTACTTTCCTTTTTCTTAAGAAAATAAGACACATGAAAATGGTCAATCAATTGCAAGAAGAGAGCATGATTAATGTCCATGATGTACGTTATTAATTATAACTTTGGCAATAGTAACTGAAAACAAAAAAAATTGAATTATATCCTGAACAACATCAAGTCAGTTTTCACCTCAAACATCTATCTCTCGAAGATACCTTATAATATGGTAATCTCAACGACGTTTTGGTCTTCCCAATGGTCTCTTTCACTCCTACTTTCGAACCACGATACAATACAATCTTTGTTTTCCTCCCATCTGAGTTACACGGCTTGCCCACCTTTGATGTCATGATTTCTTTATTCTTATGATGTCCAGTGAATCATACCATCTGATGAGTTTTTCATTACGTAATATCCTCCATTTCTCGGTCATCTCGTCTTACTTCGGCCAGTATATTTTTTCTTAAAACCCTATTTTCGAAAACATGCACTTTATGTTCATTTATCAGGATCCGACTTTAACCGTTCTGTATATTTTCAATTTTAATTTTTTTGACATAGCATCTTTTATCTTTCAATTTTAGCTTTGGTTTCTTCGTAACTGACAACCACTCTTCTATAATAACCTACAGCAGAGTAAGAAAAGTAGACTGCTGCAACTTAATGCTCACATGACAATACCCACAATTCTAACAGCCAACGAGCTCTATGATAGGTCGGAGTGGCATAGTTTTGAATTACAGCAAGTTTTGCACCGGCAATCTAAATTCAATCCTTCTTTACTATTATTTATAAGCAGTTTTAAATAAAATGAATACAATTTTTTAAAATAGCATTTCATACAGCATAGAATTCGATGCTTAACTCAACTTCGAGAATAAAAAAGGAGATGAGGCAAGTTTTGAAAAGTCACGCCTCAGTTAACAGTTTTAGAAAATATAATAAATTGTACTAAAGTACGCAATAACCAAACATATTCATTTCTATTTTTCTCAGATAATGAACCATCAGTATTGCTGTGATCATAATTCTTTCTATAATCTATAAGCTGAAACACAATGCTTCCCAAAGTTCTATGAAAAGGACGTATCATTGTCTAAGAAAATAATATAGGAAGACAAACTCGAATGTATATATGAAGACCCGAATTGCAAAACACCTCAAGTCCACCGGAGTATTTTTTTCAGGAGGAACAAAAATCAGTCCAATGACGGGATATTATTCTATTTAGATGAAATTATTTTGTATTAAAATGGTTTTGAGTTGGAGTTAGAATGTAATATTATCAAGTGATAATATTAAGCCCTTGGAACATAGATGCCCACGAAGAGAAACTAAATGAAAATACGGAAAAAGTGGACTTGGGGATGTTTTGCAATTCAGATATATATATATATATATATATATATATATATATATATATATATAAAAATCAATGATTCAATGTTAAAAGTTTTGGAAAAGTTCCTTAATATGTTCGCTAATGTTTTTGAGAGATATCGGTATTTACAGTTATCGTCAGGATTTCTGGAAAAGTACCAAGTAATTTTCTTAACGTGATTGCAAAGTCTCAAATTTCAGTTGCAGTGTGATTTGCGAACATGCGCACAAAGAGAAAATAGTTTCTTATCGTAACCATACAGGCTATGCTAATCAAGCGTTTGCTGTCTCCATTATCATCGCTTACTTACGCAGAAATTAGAAATATTATCAATGAATTGGTATTCCGATTGACAAGAAGAAAAGTGATTAAAACGTGGCCTAAGTCGTGGTAATAATTTTGTTTATGTCTTTGTGGTTCGGACAATGTATTTCGGACACACTATTGTTTTGAATTGCTGGTTTCTTCTGATTGGCAGCATGGTCCAGTGGATAAGACGCTGGACTTCTAATTGGAGATGTATTTAAACCTCGCTTCAATTCGTTTCGGCTTCTATTCGTTTCTTTTACTCCCAGTATCCCTGAAAACTTAATGATGTTTAGCTTTCATTAGTCAAGTTACAGGAAATCTCCAGGCAGCTACTTCACCTAGCTTTTTCCTAGAGTGATTCGATTTTGTTTTACAGTGTATCAATAAGGAATGACTAAAATTGATTTTAAATTATATTCTGTATTCACTAGAACAGACTAAAGTCATATTTGAGCGAAGACTTCATACTTCAAAAGAGGTTGTTTGATCGCGTATAAGATTCCTGATAAGCTGATAGGTGAATATAGCACACATTATTACCCATTTAAAGGTTTTAATAAAGTTAAGGTGAATCTTTAATATCTTGACTAGCTTTTTACATGAAAGGAATGCTTATCTCATGTCTATTAATGTCAAGGGTGATGCTGTTATTTTCATGACTAAGTTGAGAATAAACATTGCCGTTTCTTGAAGTACTAGAGTACAGAAAGTGAATAATAATCAACAAATTTTACAAGAATATAAACATATATTTTATTTTAAGAAAATAAAAATTGTTTAAACAAAATGTTAAAAATATTTTAAACATTGCTTTCTTCTTTTTTTAAGCGTTTTATCCAACTCTGTATTTCAAATTTACAGGTGACGTCATACTAGTGCGTGTCACCATGCAAATGTGGGATGCGTCCTGCTTTCAGGCGACTAGAGTACACAAACATTAACATGAGGACATACTCCAACTTCTGACGTTACCAGCACGTTTGAAATGCCATTTACATCCACAGAACGACAACACATTACAGAGAACGTTATTAGGCCTACATATTTCGCCATTTTTTCTTAGTGCTTCTGTACTAACATTGTCAACAAGTAGTTAATGAGCTAAGATGCAGTATTGCAGAGCAATGTACTTTTAAAGAATCTCTTTGGATAAAGATCAGATAACTTGTGATGAAGGTATTTTTAGTACTTCAGCTGCAATGAAATTAGTGGTGTTGTGCATTCTCTATCGAATCACAGGCAATATCATTAGCTGTTAAATTTAGCCTTTATCAGTCACACCACGTACACAGACGGCAAAAATGATCAAGCTATGACTATGTTATATAAAGACGACAAGCTTTTTAAAGCCCAAAAAGTACAAAATTAATCGTAAAACAGTAAAAAGTGTCCAATCCAATAACGAAATTTAGAGAACGCCGAAAACGAAAAACTTTATACACAAATATACACGTTAGCTTGTGATTTATTCTTACTCGTGTTCCGATACCAAACTTGAAACGTTTCAATTATAAGTAATCCTTCATTTGAGATTTCAATTTATATTAGACTGCGGTCTTGTAATGAATTCAGTAAATCAGAATATTATTCTTGGATATCTTAGAAGTCGTACTATTGAAATTACACAGCATCAAGTGCTGATGTTTGTTGTACTGTTTATCTTAAGGAAACAAGTCACGTGGTATAGATGTAGGTTTTTATTGCTGGTATCATTCAAGAATGCCATTAGTGTTGACGGTCAAATTATATAGGATCCAACAGGGCAACGCAATACAGAGAAGCGGACTAATATAGAATAGTGATCTTGAATTAATAAAAGAACAAATTCACGATCGTCCTTACAGAAGTATTTTTATTGCTAAATAGCATTTATAATACCCTAAGTACTGCATATTAGCTTATTTAGCAGATGTTAGTGTATAATGAACATTGCTAGTACTGCCACCTTGTTATCGACTATAATACTATTTCGGTGGATAATTTGCATGATAACTTTAAGTACACCGTCCAGGATAGCTATTTCTTTCTTATGGACTACAAGCAGTCAATCACAAATAGTCAAATACTGGAATCGAAGGGAATTGTGTTGTGAGGGAGTATCGTATTATGAAGGTATAACATCTTTAGGACTTTGTTTACAAAATAACAACTGATCATATCCCATAACTGGTATGGAAATAGATTACGTTACTATCGTTGCATCCATCCATCTCGTCATACACACGTACTCTTAGAACCACTAATTCATCAGGTTTCACTCTTTCACTGCTCTGAAGAGCTTTACCTATTATCTTGGCAGTGCCCTTCTAGTTCCTTCTGTATTTCTCCCAAAGATTTCCCCTTAGTTTCTATTACAGATGTATATACAAAAATGGCACCAAAGATACACATAGTTGAGAATATCCAGAATGTTATGTCTGACCCAAAGGCAATTTGAAGATCTGCAAAAAATTTGGTTACTAAAAACAAAAGTACCCAGCGAACAAGACATGAGGCAGAACCTGCAGGTCCTTTTATCTTTGGCGAAAACAGTTCACCAATCATCAACCATGGAATTGGTCCATTACCCAATGAGTGAGCAATAATGAATACAACGAGAGAGACCAGCGGAAGCCAACCAAAGTATTTAACAATAGTCCCTTTCGATATTAAATAAAAGTAAAAACCAATAGTACCTTGACAGGCCGCCATGATGGAATATGATAACAATAAAAGAGGACGACGACCAAGACGATCAACAACCAAGGATGACACAAAAGTAGCAACAACTTGAGTAATACCCACGATAACTGTGCACAAATTCTTGTCCAACGAACTCCCAGCGTCTTTGAAAATAGTTACAGTATAAAATATAATTGCATTTATCCCTGTCAGTTGTTGAAATATCATCAACCCAAATGCAATCATTATACCCCTTTTTGCTGCTCTGGTAGATAAAATGTCCCTAAAAGATGATTTATTGTTGCTGTCCATTCCAGCTTCTAGTTCTTCAAGTTCATTAGTGACGTTATAATGCTCACCTCTAAGCCAACGGAGATTCTTGGCAGCTTTGTCTTTTTGGTTATTCTTTAACAAACATACTGGAGATTCTGGCATGAAAGCAAACGTTACAGCAAAAGCAAAGGGTATAACGGCACATATTATAGAGAGCCACATCACGTTCACGTAAGCACCAACAACGTACGCAAAGAGAATTCCAGTACATACCATAATTTGAAACAAAGTACCCAGGCCTCCGCGAATTTCCTTTTCGGCTACCTCACCTATATATACCGGAGCAGCCACACTGAAAGCACCTCCAGCCATTCCAGTTATAAACCTTCCAATTAGAAACAAAGGCACTGATTTAGAAAATGCCAACAAAGCCCATCCGACAGTGAAAGGTATTGTTGCAAGAAGCATGGTGTGTTTTCGACCAAATTTATCCATAGCATATGCCATTGGCAGCATGATCACTCCAGCACCAATGTTCATGATGGCTCCGATCCATGATCCTTCTTCTTTGCTAATAACTATGGACTCATCTTCTTGTTGTAGCCTCTGAACTGCTGGTGAACTCCAACCGTACACTGTTCCAAGGGCTAATGCCCCCAGAGTAACTGAAAATGAGAATTATCGGTTATTAATGTTAAAATTAAGAAAATAACAAGCTCTGAAAAAAGCTTTAATGAATGTAACGAAATCAGAATCTAAATATTTATTTGTCATTTTCTTAAAATTATATTTGTTTTACAGCACAGATGAGTGGTAGCACATTAAGTATCTAAGAAACATTACAATCATTAAACACGCAATCTTATAAATATCCATTACGTTATATGTCATTCCAAAGTTGAGCTCTGATTGCTACGTTTCTGAATAACTTCAGCCTATAATGCTTATACGTTAGTATGTATTTTCCTACACGTGTGAAGGCGCGGGTACGAGGCCTGACAATTAAGTTCGGGAACAAATCCTAGAGAAAGTGCTAGCTCATTGCTGAATATCACTACGGACACTTTACTTTTTTAAGTACTCCCTTTGGAAATTTACGCACCGACGCCAGCGCCTAGTCCGTCCGCCCTTCAAACCAGTTTTGGAACTCAGTTTCTGGAATGGCCATCAGAGTCGTTGTCGTGAATGTCATCAAAATGTAGTGCATTCAACATTTCCTTTGTCCTCGGGTAAAGAAAGGAGTCATTGGCAGCCAGTTCAGGTGAATATGGAGGGTGTTCTAATACAGTTATTTGTTTCCTGGCTAAAAACTCCGGTACAAACAGTACTGTGCGAGTGGAGCCGTGGGACAATTATTGCATACACCTTGCGGATCTTCAGTTACGATTTTCTGTGTCTCTATCGATGTGTACTTGCACTGCTATGATTCTCACAGTCAGCTAAAGATTTTGATGCACTATCCGAAGAACATTTGCAATGTTTTGGTCAGTTCTGCTCATCCTAACCTCTTTTCATCATTGATGTCCTCCCCGCTCAGAAAAAAAACCGTTTTATGGATATGTACACAGTCCTTTTATTCATGGCATTATCTCCATAAACTAACATGACCCTGATTTCACTTCCACTCATGCCATGTTTAACTAGAAATTTAATGTTTGTTCGTTGCTCTAATTTTAACTCAAACATTTTCGCGACGGGACACACACGCACGTGCAGCTATAATAATACACGTCACTGAACAAGACTTCGCCACACGTTGACACGAACACAGCTATAAGACACTGGTGATATACCAAGACAAGAAACTTACTGCATTGTTTGTACAATAATATCCGCGTAAGCATGTGTTCGCGAACTTAATTGTCAGACCTCGTATGTGACACAAAATAGGAATGGGGTAGCCATGTAGAAACTTGAAAACTGAACCATATTCATCTGGCATCTTTTGAGATTCAAATTTGTTACGTGAAGGTACGATCATCATTTTCTGCCTTCCTTCAAAGCCTTGTGTTAGGATTTGTGTAAAAAACATTTTGAATTTGAATTTTAAAAGTCTCTTCCTGATTTCTAGGACAACTGTGAAACAGTTATACATAGACTGTTGTCTCTGTAAGGTGTGCTTACATTTCTAATTATTTTAAGGTATATTTTCACTTAAATTTTTGTTCATAGTTTAAACTACATATAAACATTCATCCTGAGAGTAACCTATAGCCGGACTTTGAGGCTTGCGCAGGTAAAGTTAAATCATCATGTGCGTCGTTCTGCCTCCCCCCTCCCACCAAGAGATATTGAGAAACGAATTATTCCATTCGTTTGTGCCGATTTCTTCTGCAACCGCTTCATAATTAAAAGTACCCTTTGTGGGGGGGATAGACGACGTCGATCTAGCCCCCCCACTGACAACGCCGAATCCCTCGGTGATTGAAATAAACTCATTCGTTTGTGCTGCTACGTTGCTAAGTTTCATCATTTGTTCTACAATCGTTGCTCGCAGTCGATAGCTAATCAATATTTTGTACTTTAACGTATGCATTATTGTAGAGATAATGTATTTGTCAATATTTGTATATATGTTAACGTAATTATTATTTTTTTAAGTTGCATTTAAAATGAATTTAGTTATAGGTTTTAGTCATCTGTGGCTCAAAATATTTTAATTTTAAGAAACCAATGGTAAAAAGGCAATACATATTGTGATATTTCCCGTTTACTGCGCACACAAACTGCATCATAAAGCAGAAACATTTGTTGTACACAACAGACAGATTTCTGGTTCTGTAACTCAACGTATCTTTAAGGGATGGATTAAAGGTATTCTAGAAGAACAAACAAAATAAATTTAATTAAAAGACGTAGCAAGCAGGTTACCTAAAATCATGCCATAATGAAACTGCAGTACAACTTAACAAATCCAAAATGATGACTTAAAAACATGACGTTGCAAATAAATGGAAATACAATTAGTAAACAATAAATATTTGCCCAATTTGGTATTATCAGGCTTATACAGTAAATTCCCAATTATCTGACCTTCGCTAGTCCGACCTTCCGTTTAATCCGACCTGGAATTGGCAGAAAAAAATCCGTAAAATATCACAAGTTCTTGAGTGTCGTGACGAAATCAATTTTCTATTGTTTGAATACAAACGTATATTCACTGTCACAAGCCACAATTACACGCAGTTAGCATAAAGAACACATAAAGTATAAATATATAGTTTGTTCAAGTTACTAGTATGTAATTTTTGAAATAATGAATGTATTTTGTCAGTATTAAATGTCGTAATTGTTAATTTCCGCGTCATCTGACCTTCCTGATCATCCGACCAGGCCACGGTCCATTTAGGTCTCGATAATCGGGACTCTACTGTACATCTGAAAGTTTAAGAACGGATGGGTTTTCATTAATTTCCTGCTTTCTAGTGTCCGTTTATTGACTTTTGCTTTACATGGCAGCTGTTAACTTCACACATTCTTTTTTTTAATGCAATAGATGTTAAATGCCATTCATATTTATGAAAGAACTGACGCCGACAATTTTCTATACGGATTTCTATAATTTTGTACCAAGTCTTCAATTTAAACCTAATAAAACACCAGTTATAATGCCTTAATATAATCTTTTTCATATTTGCTCTCCAAATGTTGCTTTGCTCTTACATTATAAATAGCCACCTGTAAGCAATTGAATTCCTACTCAAGCCACTGAATATGTTAACAAAGGATGCGACTACGTAATGAACAAAAGCTGAGCCGAGCTAAAAAAAAAAAAATTAAAAAAAAGCGATTCTGAGTTGCTTTAGTTCATATTTCAACATCTGGATTTCAGTTGAGCTGAGGTCAGTTCTTTAAATTTGAGTTTCACTTGACTTTAAATCACTTCACTTCAAGTGTGAATTTACTCAGTTTGCTGGTAGCATTCCTAACGTATGCATTGCTTATATGCTGTTCTTAACACTACCTGAGACGTCTATACGAGTATAAGCTGACTGTGAGAGTTTACTTTTGAGACTAACACTTATTTTTAAAAATTAATTTGAGAAGTACAATGACAAGAGCGAGATTAAGTGGACTGGTGGTGTTAAGCATCGAAAGTCACAACATTCGAAAAGTAAATTAGCATAAAAAAATATTTCACAGTAAAAAAAAAAAAATTACAAAACATTGTTTAAACCTAAACTTTGTATTGTGCGAATGGAATGTCTGCTCTAGGTGCGTCACTTTCAAAAGTCAAGTAAAATGGAACCTATTATACCTGGTTAATCAAAATAATCGCCGTTTGCAACAACACAATTTTGTCATCACTCAGCCAACGAATGGATTCCGTGCTGAAAGAAGTCTGGAGTCTGCGATGCGAATAAATCCTCAACTGAATATTGGACAGCCCAATCATAAGGTAAGGCCTCCCTGCCAAGAAGTGATCAAAATGCCATATGAGTGGGAGAGAAATTGGAGAAATACGGCGGGTGAGGAATTGTTTCATATGAAACTCGTGGAGAGACTGCACTGTTCTTTGCGCCACTTGTGGGCGAACATTGTTATGCAACATGAGAATACCATGTTGAACATTGCTGGATGCTTGCGGCCAACTTTCTGGTGCATTTCATGGAGTTGAGCACTGTAACGACCTGCAGTGATGCTTTCACTTCACCTGAGAAAGTCATGACGAGTCACTCCCACCATAGACCATCATACCAGCAACAACAACAACTTCTGTGGGTGGGGAGGTGGTTTAGCAAACAGTCGTGGACGTGGATCACGATCCAGCCATTGTTCTGACCGTTAACAGTAGTCAAAGGAGATTAATTTTTCATCTGAAGTTACAACCTGATGCAAGAAACCTTAACACTTATTCCTTACCGTCACATAACTGCTCACTCCAGGCGGCGATTCTCGTTGGTCGGTGAAAAATAATATGGCACCCATGAGACCAACTTTTTCACCTTACCGATCTCACTTAGTCGTCAAATGACAGTGGTATGTTGCTTGGCTAGCTCGTCTGCAAGTGCACGAAAGCTGTTTCGAGGGTCCGCTTCCACGGTGTTCCTGAGGAGCTCATCCAAACATGATCGGTGCCCACGGGGCTCATTTTGCAATGTTGTGTCGCCAGAACGAAATTTGACAATCCAACGGCGATGCATTCATTCAGCATTTCTGCCCCAAACGCACTGTTAATGTTTCTTGTGGCTTGCTGCAGAACGACCCAGTTTAAATTCATTAAAAAAAAAATCTTGCAAGTGTGTTCTTAATGGTACATTCACACGACACTGTTCAATAACACATTGCTTCACGATTGTGTGGGTGCCTCAGCCTGCTTGCTGGGCGTAGTCGGAGCTCATGACCCCAATCAATCCCTGTGTTGTATTGGTGAGGTGAGGTGAGTTTCTGGTCAGACGTCAAAGCGGACATTTCATTCGCACTAACCGAATGTTACTGAAGTATCGCGGCA
Organism: Lepisma saccharinum; assembly: GCA_022664845.1. Classification (NCBI taxonomy): domain Eukaryota; kingdom Metazoa; phylum Arthropoda; class Insecta; order Zygentoma; family Lepismatidae; genus Lepisma; species Lepisma saccharinum. Next base: position 163,793 of record JAGDQP010000377.1, read on the forward strand.
ATGTACATAAGGGCAAAATAAATAGCATTAACGGAAGCAACAAAGATGTTTCATTATAACGATAATTTTAATAACACTGAACTAATATAAAGTTTTATAATAACAGAGTTTATATTTTTTTTAAATATAAATTTTAAACGAGTAGAAGCTCATAACTGAATAGTACGCGGGAGTGCGCACAGTTAATTAGTTACGTTAGTGAGTAGTTGAATTATTCTGTCTGTTTCAAAATTATTATATTTCGGTTCGCTCCGTAGTCTATGCGATAGAGTGAAGGCATATAGAGTGTAGGGTCCAGGGTTCAATTCCCAGCCCACAGCTTTTTTTCTTTCTTAGTATCAAACACGAAATGAATCTCGTTTACCAAATGTTAGGTAATGCTGGCAAAATTTATTTTAATTAGTTAAAAATATTTTCGTGGTAATTGCGCTCCATTGCCTTAAAACAATAGTAGAAGAAGTACTTAAATTCAACAACGTTGCAGCACAAACGACTTCACATCAAGGACAGCGACTCGGCGTTAAAAGTGGGGGGCTGGAAGGTGTAAAATAGGTGCCAGTGGTTAATCATAGCCCGCAATGCAACAAATACACATCTGAACATTATGATACCAGGAAAACCATATCTTAAAGCAGGGGTGTAACTAAAATCCATCCCGTTTATTTCCAGAAATTAACTTAAACTGACATATAATAATGTGAGATGATTTCTTATGTTTAGCGTCTAGGTCCATTGCTCAACAAAAGCACATCCACCAAATAGTTACTGTACACAACAATGTAAACATTCCTGGGCACAATACATCTCATATCAAATTTCACATATATAGATTCCCTAACATATCTGTTGAATATTCAATTAGTACCATCCATAGTCTATAATCATAGTTCTGATAATAATTACAATATCACCATCCATTTGCGACCTCAAGCTAATAATTCCCAACAGTGAAATTGATCCATGTATACAGAAACCATATTGTCGTTAAGATTCAAAAGAACAAAGGAAAAGCTAATTCTTTTTCACATTTTCAATAAACCATAAAATAGAATTCTTGTTTGATAATGTGTTGATGCAATAGTTCGTTCAAAGTTCATATAAATATCCTAACAGAAGGGCGTCGCTCTAGCTCCCCACAACGAGGTTCCATTATATGGGAAGTGATTGTAGGACAAATGTTGAAACTTGGCAACGTAGCAGCACAAACGTAGCACAAACGAATGAGCTTACTTCGATCACCGAGCGACTCGGCGTTGTAAGCGGAGGGGGATAGAACGACGTCGTCCTGGACCCCCACATTAAATTCCATTATTTCGGAAACGATTGTAGAACAAATGTTGAAACTTGGCAAGGTAGCAGCACAAACGTAGCACAAGCGAATGAGCTTACTTCGATCACCGAGCGACTCGGCGTTGTAAGTGGGAGAGCTAGAACGACGTCGTCCTGGTCCCCCCCCCCCCCC
>JAGDQP010000378.1:0-54866 GCA_022664845.1 Lepisma saccharinum
ATTTTTCCTATCACCCAAGGTTTTTATATAATCGTAATTTAAGTACTTACTAAACTTATAATTTTATTCAATGTAAACATGTAGGACATAATATTCGTACAATGTTAGAAATAAATCAATACGGCAAACAGGTTACTTTGATTAACAAAATACGTAAAGGCTGATTTTTGTTACATAAAAAAGTCCAAAACAGACATTTAAATTTCTCAAACTCTCTTTCTCTTGCTGCGGAAATGTGATATTCGTGATTTTCGTTTGTGTCCTGACTTCTCATTGTCTCTCTTGAGACACCAGCAATAGTCGGCCATCATAACTCTATCCCACCTGCCCTGATAACGTTTTTCAATCTCCTTCATGTCCTGATGAAATCTCTCCCCATGTTCTTCACTAAAATCGCCTAAATTTTCAGGAAAAAAGTCGATATGGCTATGAAGGAAATGAAGTTTAACGCTCATGTTACAGCCTAGTTGTTTCATAGCCATCAACATATTTTCCACGATGTTCCTGTAATCAGGTTGTTTTCTGTTCCCCAGAAATCCCGCAATCACATTTCGGAATCCAGTCCAAGCCAGCCTTTCTTCATTGGTCATCAAATTTTCAAATGTTTCATCTTTCATTAGCTTCCTTATCTGGGGTCCAACGAAGATTCCTTCTTTGATTTTAGCCTCGGATAGAAAAGAGAATTTTGAACTGATATACTTAAAACATTCACCTTCTTTATTAAACGCTTTCACAAATTGTTTCATGATCCCGAGCTTTATATGGAGTGGCGGCAAAATAATATTTTCTCTTCTAATCAAACATTTTTTTGTTACATTGTTGTGTCCTGGCTCCACTGTTGTTCTTACAGGCCATTCTTTCCTATCCCAGTGTAAATCACGTGCACGGCTATCCCATAGGCAAAGGAAACAAGGAAATTTTGTAAAGCCTGACTGCAATAAAAGCAACATTCCTATAATTTTGAGATCTCCACACACTACCCATTGGTGCTGTGAATATTATATTGCCGCTAACAGAATTTCAAGGTTTTCGTAGTTCTCTTTCAAATGTACAGAATATGCTACTGGTATTGAGGCATATTTATTTCCATTGTTTAACAGTACAGCTTTCAGATTTCTTTTTGTTGCATCAATAAATAACCTCCATTCCTTTGCGTTGTATTTAACTCCATATTGTGATAACCTTGTGTACTGAATAACCTTCGATGTTATTGCAGTACACAAGAGGGCCATCTTCGGTAAAGTACTCAAGAAATTCCTCTTCTCTTCTCCTATACCAGTAGAATGTAGTACCAGGAACTAGCAATCGTTTCTCCTTTAAACGCGAACCCAAAATTTGTGCAGATTCTTTAGAAAGACCTAGATCTCTTACCAAGCCATTCAATTCTTCTTGGGTAAACAGATCTGGTTTCTCATCTTCTGTGGAAGCTGCAAATTCATCATCGTTGTATGTAGAGTCAGATGATGATGATGATGATTCAAGGGTTACTGGAGGCGTGGGTACGGGAATCTCGGGGCTGTGTGGTACAGGTCTGATAGCTGATTTCAGATTTGGGTAAACAATACTTTTCATACTTTTCTTGTTATGTCCGTCCACTTTCACCATACAAAAATAACAATCATCTACGTGGTTCACCTGCTCTCTCCATACCATTGGAACTCCAAAAGGTAACGACTTCTGCTTCCCCAGAGTCCATTTTCTTAAACCAGCAACACAGGAATGGCACACATAATGTGGTGCAAAGGCTTTGTCCTGGTCTCCTAACTTAACACCAAAGTAAGCAAAGTATGCTTTTTTCACAAACGTGGTTATGTTCTGTCTCCTGCTTTTCAATGTAAGAGACCCGCAAATATAACAAAACATATTTGGATCATTTACACACGATCGTCTTGAGGAGCTCGCCATTTCAAAACGTTATCCACAGGAAGAAAGGTTCATTGAACAAAGGACACTTACAAATCATTGGCGGGATTACCTTTTATTTATTATAATGAGCTCAAATTTCTTCTACAAGCACTTTTAAATATGTTGTTCTTTACTCCCGTGCGAACTGTATGATGGTCACTTTTTATTACATGTTTTAAAGAACAAATATACTTATATTTGTTTTAGCTAAAATATAATTTAATTGCTGCAATTTGCATAAAAAGTCATCTTCCTTTACACATTGTTGTGAGTTTGTCATCTAGTGGCTCTTTTTTAAATTACTATAATTTACATTCGCCAAAAATCCCGAAAAACACGAATATCTCTGCAACCGTGTATCTGAGACACCAGCAGATATCACCGTTGGAGAGCCTGATTTTTAACGGAGAAAATGATGTATGAACAATTCATAACGGATGGATAGTACAGAAGTTATAAACACCTAACTGGAAGTCTAAAAACAGAACGGAAATCGCTTGAAGTTAAAAGGGTTAATAATAGCAAAATTATGAAATAACAGACAAACTGTGGGTGATGGAGAAAAACGAATACCATATTTGGAAACAGCTCTAAACCAAAATTAGAAAACACTCATTGACATACAAAGCGCCAAAATGACGCAGCCTTGTGTAATTTCCGTCTCTGGCAACATTTATTACAGCAACAATTGATATGTTAAACTTTTTCAAAGAGTTCTAGTTAAATATTTACGTCCTACGAAAGAGCGAATTGTGTAATGTTTGGAACACTCACTACAGTTTCAAACTTAAATAAAGTAAGGTCAGCACAGGTAACAAACTGTATCATTAGAATTTTCTCATACGTCACTCACAATGACTTGCAGGAAACTGAAGATTAAATATAGCTGAGTAAGTCACATAAGTGACACTTTTGTTTTCAATAATTGGTTGATTAGCCAAACTACCATGTGCGAGGTCGCTTCCTTAAAACAGATTTGTTGGAATTTTTTGACCATCATTATTAGAATTAGGAAGAAATCAATATTTTTACTGTAGGTATTATTAATAAAAGTAATTATAATTATACTGATAAATGAAACACAACAATTTTTAACCGAAACACAGTTTTTTTTTTCGAAAAAATCATTTTTCAACCCAGAATTTATGTAAGATATGGATTATTGTTTCAGAACAATTATTATAGAAAATCTTATGCTCTGCAATTTAAGAAAACCGAATTATTAGTTCATCATGTTTGGTAAGCGTAGTATGGTCGATTGTCTGTTTGATGTTTTCTGCTCCCTTGCCACCCCTACTCAGTTGTCGCCCACCGTCAGGGAGCGATGATATGATTTTTCATACTCAATGAGACCTCCACTAACAAAATCAAAGCTCAGAATCCCTTTCGCTTTCAAGTGTATGAGTCTTTCAAGAATACTCAGTATATGCTGGCGCCTCTGGCAGTATGCTACTTGTGTGCTTGTCGCTCCGGGAGAAACAGATATGACTAAATGATAGAAAGGGATTATTGAGTCGGATATGACCGTCTAATACAAAAAGCCTAGTATAAGAAACGATATTAGTTTTGGACTTGTACCGAAATGTTCTGTGTTTCAAACTTTTACAGTCAGTAGAAAATATATCTACTATTTGTAAATTTCAGACAGAGCTACATTATTTTCGTTTGATTACCCATGTTACGCAATTTTTCTCACTGCGATAAACTGGGCTACAGCCGGAGCGAAACAGACGCATGGTATAAATATTGCAGAAACGTAAGGATAAAGTTTTAGCTTGCGATAAGAATCTGTACAAAATAGAAAAATATGTTGTCGCTGTTTTTAAAGTTTATTGGTACTGAAAGGGTTACTTTCGCACAACGTAAACAGTGTACTTCATGAGGAACCAGAAAACTCCAGTAGCTGAATATCTGCTGAATGTGGAGTTGGTTCACTCTGGTTTTAATTTAACCATTCCTTACCAACATTGCAAGATCACAGTTGTATGTTAACCAACTAGTAATTCTTCTCTACAATTCTTTACTAACGTATTGATTTTTAAGATTGTCATTTATTTTTTTAGGAAAGACAACGCGTGGGTTGATTAAGCACAAAAATAAGCATGAAGAAGAAAGCGAAGGTTAGTATATATATGAAATTAATATTTTATGGTACACAGATGAATTAATTATTATTATGTTCTGGCCTGAAGTATTACAAAATAATTTGTGATAGATTTACTTTGCACGTGCTAATTATGTAACTTAATATTATATTTCCCAAATTGGTATTCTGTATGACAAACATAGTTTTCGGCGAAGAATGTAAGCATGGAAACGACGGTGCAGCTAACAACCTTTTTCGTGGTGAAAACGGAAAAGAATCCTGGAAAATCTCCACCAGTAATCTTTACAAGAACAAGTTTCGAATTCATAGAATGTTTGGTTCAGTTTGCGATTTGGTTCAGTGTTAAAAGTATATTCATACCTATATGGAGTATGAAGAGCTAACATGTAGTTATACCTATGCCTGCAACATTATCAAATTTTCTTCATTTTCTACTAATATTTAGACTGTATTCACTGACAGTTATCATTGAATCGATTGGTTTCTTGATGTGGATCTTCATATTGTAGACAATGAATTTAAATATTAAGTATATTCGTTTGTCTCGTGGGTCTACTCTACGGTTAAGGAAATTTTGTATTTCAATAAACAGACAAACACACAAATATAAAAATGAATATGCATTACTTGCTACATTAAAAACATGTCTCATTCTTATTTGAACTATTATATTAAAAAACTGTGTAATATTTTCTCTAATTTGGATTCGTCAAAGAAAATAATTTAAGTAAATACAAGAATTTCGCCAAATATTTGGTAAATACATTTTAACGTTATGATTGGAATATGCCATATTAGTAGAAAGCAGACGATTAAGAATTTCCGTTAATCATTAATCACTCTCCAGTACGATCCATCCATTCAACACATATTTAATGTGTAATTTCTCCTCCCCTTTTTTGTAGATGAGGACGGGGATGCGGAAGACGATGATGGCAAACCTTTATCTGCTAATTGTACTTATAAACCTATGAAAGCTAATGAAGTGGATTTCGAGGGTTTAAAATGTAACCTGAGTAAGTATTAAAGAATTATCATGAACCTATGCAAAACATGTTAGCTGGTATAACCACCCTTTAGTGCGGGGTGAATAAATACACCGTGTATCTGTACCTGAGAGCAAGTACCGCGTACGTCCAATTTTAGTCAAAACGTGATTAATGCAGTTTTGGGCAGCATTCGGAATTCCTCACATATTGATTGTATGATTCACGTGAAATAATGTATAAAAGTAAGTATATAATGTAGTTTGTCTAAATACGCCTAGTTTCTGTGAAAAGAAGTAGTTATTTTCTATTTATGGAAAACAAAGATTTTTGGCTTAGGTGGTTCTGGCTCGCAGGTAAAGATATATTGACAACAGTTACCGCTGAATCGTTTTAAAAACTGGTTCGTAACACCGACATCTCTGGCACGCTGAGTTTGTTGTATGACCTGTTCCAGTGAATAAATGCGAAGTTTGGTGCATATGAGCAGCAAACAAGCAAAAGTATACAAGTCCATTTTTAGATAAAAAAAAAAGTTTTGTATTTTTTAAGTTCTTAATGAAGAGCTGAAGTGTATCATGTAAAGTAATTTTATCAAGCAAGTAGACATTAGGATGGGATTAGTGAATCTCCATAAATTACTTTCAATTTTTCTATGTAGCTTTTCATTCAAGTCTCAAATAAAAAAATCTATAAATGGACTTGTGTGCTTCTGCTTGCTTGCTCCGCATATGTCAAACAATATCCAAAAAGCACGAAATATTGATTTTTTAAAGCGTTTTCCATCACTGATAAGTGCATCAATGGTACTTGTCGGACCTGTCGCAGTACCTAAATGCCAAGTTTTTCTGGATACTTCCAATAGTATGGGAGCTATTAGTCCGCTTAGTAAACAAAATTATACTGCACTTTGTGAAGATTTTTTCAAATTTTTTGTACTTGATGTCCGTACCCATGAGTCTCTTTTAAGAAGGGGAGCCACTCGAAATCCCCCCTCGCCCCAAAATGGTGGCCATTTTGTAAAAATCGTAGTCTTTCACGTTTATGATCCTGGTCACACATATTATCATAGGGCTATACCTGATACCTCGTTGAAAGCTGATAAAACACAGATTCCGACGAGGTAACATTTATGCCCATCGTGCCTTATCTGTAGAATAAGAATACAAACGAAGACGAAATTTTTATAAAAATAAAATCAACTTTTCTGGGAAACGTGGGAAGCTGGCAACACACAACATTTATCGTACGCCAACAAAAACCCAGCAAAATACACCATACACATTCACGTCAAATATATCCAACACTCACAAAGATCGGTGCAATACAATATAAGAAAAAATAGATTATTGGTAGTACTTGCATAACTTCCTGTACTAATAATTTGAAGGGAGAAAAATGACACTAAGATGAGCGGCTCTATCACCTTTCTAATTGTCATAGGGCTGTAGCTGATACCTTATTGGAAAGATTATGGAATGCAGATTCCGATGTGTGTATCGTTGATGCATATCGTATTTATTAATTTGTAGCAGAAGAAGACGGAGAAAGCTGAATTATTTTTTAAATTTATTTTTTTATAAAATGTGGGACGGAAGCAACACTGGATTATTGCAAGCCAAAAACAGGGAAGCTATTTTTGTTCACCTTGCTTAAGGGAATGGGCTTTTACTCCGAAGCAAAGCTGTTTCATAGATGGGAAACTTATGACAAATATATTGGGATTCCGTGTTTTAAGGTGAACATTAAATATTTTAAAAAAGAAACAATATTTCTGTTTTATATGAAACTAATATTGCAATTAAATTACATCGATATTCTAATGTACTTGTTTAGTTTACATTTTATACAATACATGTTTTTTTATTTGATATATTAAATGTCTCCAGTCAGTAATTTGGTTCTATTTATCGAGGTCATCCGTGTCCATATGAGTTCCGTCTGGCACATCTGAATCTTGACGGCTGCAAAAATATTTACAGCGCATGACTTCCTTTTTTAATACAGTATAAACAAGAAGCCTAATTAATTCATTCACACATTCATTCATCTATTCACTTATTTATCCATCATGGCAAATATTTGACATTTCTAAAAACAGATAACGGTTTAAAATTAGAAAGATAGTATACTGTAACAGAATACAAAGAAATAGAACAAGAAATGAAATTTCAATCTAAGAGTGTATTTATGACAAGATCATTCCAAACCATTGCAATTCAGTTACAACTTTTTATTTTATGTTCATATTATTAATAAAGTTGATCTTTTCGCGGTCCGACATTAAAATATATAAAGTTAAAAAGAAAATCAAACCTACGTCATCATGTTGGAGCCGTTTTTGCAGTTGGAACATAGAAAAGGCACGCACTCCATCATGGAGCGTCGGCAGCTGCACTTGGAAGAGCAACCTGCTTCATTCACTCTTCACAATATGACGACAGCTCTGCCAGATTTGAGGAAGAGATATCAATTTCATCTGTCAATTCTTGCCGCCACTAACCCATCCCCAATTCTCTGGATTAGGTATTTCCTTATCGTTATTGCTAAGAAAATCCCGCCAGTTACGAAGTACAGGTGAACCTGGTAAAATATTTTTTAAAATTCCTTCACCTCTAGCTTCATGTATGCTACTCTTAATACTCTTCGCACTGTAGATATCCCAAACCATATCGAGACTTTTAGCAGAAACGCTCTGAACCCATCCCAAAATGTGCTGCTTGAACTCCCCACTGCAGTATTCTTTGAAGGTACCCTACATTCGTGGCTGAAGTGAATGGATTACAGAAGATCCATCGCACAAAAGGGCGTCACATGTTCCTGAAAATCTATCATCATCTTTATTTACCATCTTTCCAAGAGGTTCAAGCAACTCTGCCTTCCCTAATGCATGTTGAAGTTGACCACCAGCAGAAAGACTCGGAGGATATGGATTGTTTTCATACTTGAAGAAATTTTGTATATCAAGTTTTCTGTTCAAAATCACACTTATACATCTCTGGAAGACGTGTAGGCCAATCTTTAGATTATGAAATTTACCCTTCGTAGATGAATGAGCTGTGTTGCACACAAAGAATCTTGTTTTCTGTTTCTTCATGGGTGAGAACATGTTTTCAGTGGAACCTTCAACAAGCCTTTGAGAAACAAAATACTGGTAGAGTTCAATGCTTTTGCGTTCAGCATCTCTCAATATCTTTACGGATTCAGTATCACCAACAACGCGATATCCTGAAAAAGACCAACAGCTCCTCCCTCGATTTCAACACTTTGTTGTGTTGTTCATGGGTCTGGTCTACTGCAATACCAGAAAAAGTATTTGGAGACTTTCGTACAACAAATTTTCCAGCGTGAAACTCAGCATCAACTACAGGTGAGCGTAAGGGAAGCACTTCTAGGTCTTTTACGTGAACATATAACCATTTGGCATAATGTTGATGGTCGAGCAGAAAAAAAGAGCAACACAGACTTGAGACATCCCTAGAAGAGGTCGTACAAGCCTTCACGGATAGATGAACAAAACTAAGAAGAAGAATTTCTAAATTAAATACTATGAGCCAAAACTGGAAAGTTGGACTCTGTTCAGAACATTTTCCTCTCCACAGATTGATTGGTTTCTCAAGATCTTTGGAATCATGGGCTTCCTTCTGAAGAATGTATAAAGCAGCAGCTGTTATTTGTTGAAAATATGTGGATTTTGTAGCATGCATTAGTTTTAGAACACTATCAGCGACTGTTAGTGTTGCTATTCCTGACCGTGCAACAACGGCAAACCACCCAGAATTGTCAAGAATCTGTCCTCAAACTCGCAAAAATCCTTGCTCCACATGGAAGGGTGGAAATTGGGCTATGAATTTGTCTTCACCAAAATCCTCTGGCAAATTCCAGTGAATAATTTGGTTGGTCGAGGTATATTAATAGAGTCTGCCCAGGGTTAATAAAAGCTGTAATTCTACGAACGATATCCTATCCAGTGCGCCCAGGGTTAATAAAAGCTGTAATCCTATCCATGATGAATCATTGTCACGGATGATGATGACAGATAAAAGAGAGGTAGAAATGTCCTTAGTCCAGAGAACTACTGAAGTAGAACAAACAAAAGTAGCGTGGGACGCAGCCCATGTCATATCTAATTTATTGTCGTTGAAGTCCTTCGTGGTCTGATGTGTGAAGACGTTATCCAGTCAATCAATCTCCTTTTCATACACATAGCTAATAGACAATGATGGAATAAGTGTATATGGGTGCAGTGTCTGCATTTAGGCTGAACTGGTGTTTTGGTATGTAACAACAAGGTCTTCACAGTACCGTACGTCTCTGGAAGTTCTGGAGCATTATTGGTGTGCAAATCTTCATCACTAAATTTAAACTAAAACTCCCTACGTTCTCCCTGTTGATCAGGTGTGAGCTCTTGAAATATGGACATGCTACCATGAAAAGATCCCTTTGAAGAAACGCTTGAGAGATCGTGATCTATATTGTCAGATGCTCTGATAGTGAACAGCCTCTTTCTCAAGTTGTTTGGACAAAGAACACCTTCTTCCTCAGTTCGCAATACTTGCAGCTGGTAGAGAGCAGATGTGAACATGTCCATCATAACTGATGAAACTGGTATGCCGGACACATGCATTTGTTTTAATGGTTTCCTACTGCGGGACTTGGAATACTAAGAAAGAGCCAATACAAAGGAAGGGGTGGTTCTTTGTCTCTTCTGTGACGTACAAAACACGACTCGGATTTAGGTGCACATGATCTGTGATTTAGTATTATGAGTTGGCTGATAGAAAGTGCTGACTGTGTTGGCGGAAAATCCCTACTGTATATTGAGAAGTATAAAAGAAGGTTAGTTATAGCGAGCAAAGCTGGGTGTAAAGAAGCCTCCTGGCAACCATCCTCAAATGAACAAGAATGTTCTGAAATTTCCCTCCGCAAACATCTAATTAATTTAAAGACTGACACATTTTCAGTATCACTATCCCGGAACGTATCGACACCTTCACGCACAAGAATGTATTCTTTTTTAGATTTCTGTGCTCGAAGCTCAAGAAAATGTAATAAAATTCACTGTCGTAAACGCATCGTATGAATAGAGAGTACTTCCCGTGCGCGTTGACCCAGGAGCTGTACTAATTGATCCTTGTAAATTTGAAGATTTGTCATTTTGAATATGTATTCCGTATCACTACTGTTAAGTTCATCTCTGCTGAACTGAGCAATATGTTCAAATGCCATTGCAGAACAGAAACTGAAATACTGCTCCCCATTTGAGTGTGCTTCATTTGATTTCAAACGCAGCTCAGGTCTGTATTAGTTATACAACCGAGTATGACAGAACTTGTGATATTTAGCTTCTTGCGCAATAAGATCACCACCTGATATAAGACCTGCCAAATCAAATCTTCCTAGCACGAAGGCCCATTTGTACAATGTCTCTGTGTTGTCAATACCCGTGACTCGGATCAGAGGAGATACAGTAGGTTCCGTTGCAGAGAAATCATACATAATGTTTCAAGTTATTCTGTGTTGTTGTTGATGACCGAGTATTCCGAGATGATGATGATAGATCGTCTTGTGTATAAACACAACTGTAATTGTAGAAAGATAATCAACATTAGAATTAATGGTTCTCTTAAGTTTTGTGCTGTTATACTTTAGTCGGAAGGCCTTATGCCACTTTTCTTGATTCGACTTGAAGATTTCTTCAGTTCTGTGCTCCTCCTCATCTAATAATCAAATTAGAAAAACTTGAGGGAAAGCATTTATCTCTTTAAATCCCAAGAGACTATCGACAAGCGATTTGTAGCTAGCATTCACTTTTGTTTTGTCGTTATTCCTGGATGGGTTAGTGAGTTCTTTTTCGGAATCAATCTTGCAGATAAAACACTTAGTCCAGTTTATCTCCTGCGGTGACACAGATGATGTATCCACTGAGGCAAGTTTAAATCTTTTAGCACTCATTCTGGAAAAAGAAAACAGTGCACTTTCCTATGTAGTGTGATTTGGTTGCTGATATCGTGCATTTATGAAAAACATCTCCAGCACATCAGCGGGGGTACGTGTAATATCCAGTTTTCCTATCAGAGTTATTTAATAATTTTGGCCGGCAGCCAATTTGAATTCGGTTGAGTGAGTTGAAAAATTTACAACTGCAAACTTTTAGCCCACACTCAATAAGTAAAAAAAATCCCTTGCAATACCTATTTATTTATTTATTAACTGAAGCATTTTGCATAAGTGACTCGTGATACTGCAGAAAAAAAAGCTTCAGTTTCCGGGATTTTAAGTCGACTTAACCAGAAAGATCAGTTTCTTTGCCCTTTTATTTATATAACTACGCTTAGAACTCTAATAGCGTAGTACTTTCTAGTCTGTTGCAATTCCAACAAGCCCTAATTCATTTTGTGGCTATTGAGCTACATCACTTTGATACTTAGACATTTCTTTGCATTTTGTTTACACAAAAGTGTAAACAACAAACAATATGCAGATCAATTTACCTAGGTAATGGAAAAACATTCCACATACGTCTTTCACTTGTATGGAAGAAGAAGTTCCCATTAAATGGTTCTCTCCTTTTTCAACCCATCTAAAGATGTAAAATACACCCCCACGAATCTTTTTCCTGAAACAGTGAGCTCTATTTTTAAAAGCTATTATTGCACGGACTTCATAACTTCAATCAAAGCTTATTTAGCTCTCTAATCCCCTGAAAATAGTACAGTAGAACCTCGATAACCTGAACTAACTAGGAGCGGAGCAGATCCAGGCAACGACAACCCGGGTTATCCAGAGAATGAGGAAAAAATGATAAATAATACAAGCACTTACCAAAAACTCTTCTTTATTAAAAAGTGGTTATAGCACACTTTCACACTGTATTTACTGACCTTCACACTGTAAAACACATAATATTTAGACTGTACACTAATTTTCTACTGTACAAATTAGTTACAGTAATAGAAAAGAAATGTACTGTACCTGTCCTTTACCGTTTTCTGTTCATCACTAAAATCAAGTTTATTGAATTTAGCGATTTATCGTCAGTGAAACAAGTCTTCATTCAGTACGTACTGTACACACTGCATTTTTTTTCAAAACTGATCCGGGTTATCCGGACGTTCGGGTTAACGAGGTCCGACTTATTTGTACTGTATTACACCAAAAAAATTAAAAATGAATAATCGGCAAAAATGGTATATCGTAAGCAGAAATATTTGAATACCATCTTTGTTTTGTAAACTACATGAAAGCAGAATCGGCGTTAATTGAGGGAGTCACACACATTTAGCGTACAATTTTATTAATGGTAGCTCATTGCCTTTACATTCAGTAGTCAATCGTCGCCACTAAATACAAGCATACACTTACTTTTTCTAACTCACTTCTGCAAGTGTTCCCCTAACATTTCTAATCCACTGCGAGCACTGGGTAGAACAGTATTTAATGACTTGTGTGAAAATTCTGAGTAATAAAAATATGAAACAATAAACATAGTGTATTTATCACACACTCTTGTTCCTATGTTATGAGATCGTAAAGTACCGGTTCATTACATAAAATAGAATACTGTTTGTTTACACCTTTCGCTTAGACAATCCCCCAAAACAATTAATAATATTTAACCATATAGTTCGTATATTCGAAAACACAACTTAAAAATACATATATGCTTACCTTACTTACCTCAAGCTTGCTATCAAAGGAAACCACAAACGAAACAAGTATAATATACTAGCATCATAGAACTCAAAATACGTTGCGTTACAATAAAGCTTTTGACAGACGTTTCTATTAATAGCCGCGTGCTGGCGTTCCCTGGCGATGTTTCCAAACTGTCTGTGCTCCTTGTAATGCAGGTTGAACATTTCAAAGGTTGCTTCATACATATTATCCCCGAAATTCTGACCAGATTCACCTACTTAGAGGTGTATAATAATTGTTGGGGCTGTTACCTTACGCCGTTAAACAAAAAACCCTCCTTCCCATATATAAAGGGACACTATATGTATAAACGATACCCACATAGGAATATGGGTTCCATACTCTTTCCACTGAAGTATCATTTACAACCCTATGATAGTTAACAAGGTTACTAGAGCCACGCACTTGAGTGTCACTTTTCTCCCTTCAAATTCTTACTACAGGAAGCTACAAAAGTACTACCAATAATCCATTTTTTTATTTCGTATAACACCGATCTTTGTGATTGTTGGATACATTTCACATTAATGTCTATGATGTTGTGGGTTTTTATTGGCGTACTGTAAATGTAAGTGTTGCCAGCTTTCCATGATTTCCAGGGAGAATGTTGTTTTTAATTTTCGCGTTTGTCTTCCTCTTCTGCAGATGATAATGATGGGCATAAAGCTTTCCAACGAGGTATAATTATTGTCACGATGGCCAGGGGCGCAAACGTGAAAGTCTACGAGTTTTTACAAAATGGCCGCCATTTTGGGGAGGGGAGATTTTAAGTGGCTCCCCTTCTTAAACTCGTCACATGGCTACGGACATTAAGTACACCAAAATTGAAAATAATCTTCACAAAGTGCAGTATTCGTGAAAAAAATTGTCGCTTACCGGCAGGACAATATTTCATATATTCTATATTTGGATCTGGTTGGCAAAACTGACATCTGCGACGATTAGATTGACTGTATGATCTATTTCAGCACCTAGAGGCCTGATCCAAAATTCTCTAAAGGGATTAAAATTTTAAATTCAAATTCAGGGTACCTAAATGTTAAGTGTGGTGCACATAAGTACAATGATATGGAAAAAAATGAAATATAGAGTTTCTAGAGATGATTAGGAAACACTGACAACTTTTGCATCTGCGGTGAGCGGACTGCTACTATGACACGCCCCAAATTCAGAAGCTAATAAATACGTATATGGAATTTCCTGTAAACCAATGCGGATATATATATTGAAAATTTGCATTTTTTAATAGGTTGGCAGCACTGAAAGCTCGTGTGACTCGGAATACCTCTACAAACTGTCTCAGTACTAAGAAGTATTTATGCAAAATTGGCATAACTTAACGCACGCGTGTGGATTTGCATAGGTAACATAATATACATTTTACGTTTTAAAACTGTCTGGAAGCCTTTGAAAGAAACAAATGGAAATTGGTGACACTTTCAAAAGGGTGTTTCTCGGAAAGTGTTGAACCACATAGTAATTTTTCTAGGGTGCAGATGAGTATATGTAACAAAGTTGGTATAACACGTTATGGCAAACAAAATATAAGTATTATTAGTATAATAAGGCTGCAAAGTTGACAAATAGGGTGATGAAGGTTAAGACCCTCATCAGATGTCACTCTAGGGTAGCAGGCAATATTCATTCAAGATTTGGTAAGTATATGTCGAATAGTGTTTTATATGTATAAAATATGGTGCCAAAAATAAATTTGAAAATAGATTGGCAACACTAAGAAGCGAGGTGCTTGCGGAGTTCATATTACCAGTCGTCTTCTAAATATGACAGAGGGTACTCTTGCAAAGTTTGAAATAGAAATTATGAATAATATAGAAGCCTTTGCAAGAATTGATTATTTTAAAATAGTTGTCAACACTGACAATTGGGGTGATGAACAGGGAGAGTACGGTGATGTTCAGTGTTGTTGTGAAAATCATGTTTCGGAGTCTACATAGAGAGGAAATATTGCGTATAATGAATAAAAAATGAGACGAAAAGTTATAAAATGGTGGGATAGTGATAAAATGCGGAAGGCTCTAAAAGTTGTATGGGAGAATGAGTTTTGTAAGATAGGTGGAGAGATAGTGCATGCAAAATAAATCCTCAGTATAGGATCGTGTTTAGGCCCAGTGTTAGCAGATTTAGAGATGAATGATTGGGAAAGGATAGTGATGGAAAAAGGAACGGACTGACTACTACTGTTTTGCACATATGTTAATGACTGTCTGAGTATTTGGAAAAGCTCAAGAATGACATTATATATATTCATTAAGGAGCACAATGATAACGGCAAAGGGATGTTTTGGAAAGTGAGTTGGAGGAAAACAAAGTATTAAATTTCTTGAATATCAGGATTGAGAAAACGAAAGACGGGTGATTTTCAACTTCATGGTTTCAGAGAAAATGTGTAGCAGGAGTTTTTTTGCCACAAGAGAAGTGACGTTGATGAAATTACTAAAGAAATTATCATAAGGAACATAGATGAAAGAATAGAGAAGATTAACACGGAAAATGAAAAGAAGAGAGATGTAGAAAGGTTTTGCGAGCAATTAATGGATAATGATTATAGTAAGGATAACAGAAGAATGATCAAGAGGAGAAAATGGCACAAAAAGAAGAACGATAGAGAAGAAAAAGAAAGTGAAAAAAGTGGTTTAGGATAGAGAAAGAGTTATCGAGAAAGAAGAGGAAGAGTTAAAGAGAAGATCAATCAGCTGTTAGAAAAACAGGTGTGAAAACATATAGGAAAGGATGGGAAGAGGGTCTTGGACTTAGTGAGAAACAAGAGGAAATGAGCTCTAAAGGGAGTATAGTAAAGGGGCATATTGTGTTAAGTGTATAAACTGCGAGGCAGTGTATAAGAGAGACAAAAAATAAATTAAAGGAGAGACTTAAACAGCACAAGGCTGACGTAAGATTGAAAATAGACAGAAATGCTACTTACAAACCTATACAGGAAGAGGCGCATGAAATAGACTGGGAAGGGGCGGAGATACTGGGACAGGAGGAAAGGACGTTGTTTAGGAAGTGGAAAGAAGCGAGGAGAATTAGGGAAATGGGAGATAAAGCGATGAAATGGAATGGTGGATTGAGCATAAATGAGGAATTTTAAGAAATACTAGGAATAGAAGAGAGGAGAAAGTCTTCCAGTAAATAGGGACTGTTCGATAGTTGGTTCGAACCCCCACCCTCTTGATTCTTTATTAGTTATTTTTTATTTATTTTTAAGATTTGGATTATTTATTTATTATATTTTTGGCCTATTTATTCAAGTTTTATTTATTTATTTTGTAATTTTATTTAATTATTTATTTACTACGCATTTGTTTATCTATAGTTTATGTGCCTCGATTATATTTCCTTGTTTGTTGTTTGTACAACTTTTGTTGACTATAGGGTGACCTTTGAGAGAAGGAATGTGATTGGTTACAATCTTTAGTTCAGGAAAGAGAACGATTTCTGGGACGTGATTGGCGGATGACGTACAAGGGCTCTCTGGACCTTCTCGTACATTTTATGGACTGTTAATGTGTATTAATGTGTCGTCTGAGAAAGACTTAATTAAACCATTGAAAACGTTTCTCTGGCTGTGTGTGTGCGATAGCATTGCCAGCTCGTTTTATTTAAATTTAGTGTGGATAAAAGGCCTCAATATAATTATATCCTTACTAAAACAAATGGTCAAATTACGTATGTTAGATTCTATACTCAACCGATAATCCACAACTCAATATCCAGTTTACAAACATGACGGACGATAGGATTTACTGGTCGAAATGTCAATTATTTTATAATGAGAGTGGTGGAAATAAAAAGGGTGAAGAAAAAACACAGTTTTAAGGATCAAGAAAAACAATGACAAGACTTAATAACAAAAATAACTTAAAACGTAACAGTTTCGGAACTTTACCACTTCCTTCCTCATACTACACTCTACAACTGAATATAGAAATATTATTTAACCCATAAACAAAGGAGATCGTTTTACCTTTACATCAATCAGGGGTCACTAATAATTAAAAGTTCACTTTTCTTACCCCAGAGCTGCCCTAGCCCGCTTGAGCCTACCTCCCTTTCACGTATCAAATTGATAAACCATAAGATCACAAACAACTTTTAACTGATACTTACTAGAAACACCTTCTTAAACAATATCCTTTCAGGAAAACAAGTCCTTCACTACGCCAGTTTAAACAAAAGAGCTTAAAAATTCATTAAATAAAAAGTCCGTTACCTTCTCTCAAATTAATAATACTAAGTATACTAAAGTAAATAAGAAATAAACTAAAATAAGAATTAAATCAACATAAGTAAATTAAAGTTATAAATATAAATAAATAATTTATAAATAAATTAAATTAAATAAAAATTAGACCTTTCTAAGAAAGTACTATAAGAATTGTCGGTTAGCGTCTTCATATTGTTCTCTTTTTCTCCTCAATTCTTCCTTTTTCAAAATATCCTCCCGCTCTTCATTAATACTATATCCCCTGTTCTAGTTCATAGACTTATCGGATACCTCTCTTATCCTCTTATATTGATACCACTTTCTAACTAATTGCCTACATTCATGCCCCACTACTGTTGTCCCTGCCAGTTAACTTCATTACCCGTTTCACTGACGTGCTTGAAAATAGCATTAGTCTATTTTTCTTAATCTGATTATCATTCTAATGTTGCTTTAAACGTTTTAAAGCCTCTTCTTGGTTCCCCCCACATACACCATATCACAGATCCAACACGTCACTTCATATATAACCCCTTTGTCGCGAGTCCGCTGTCGATCTCATCTTCATTCTTCTAATGATATATAATAATAATATATTCATGCCGCCCTGCCTCTTAATCCCTTCTCTCTTTAGAATTCTTTTGATCTTCTCTGTGATTGCCGCTGCACTTTCGATGTCGTGCCATCCCAGCTTCTTGTGCTCTTTAACTTCCTCTCTCTTATTTTCCTTCCTTTTCCTACTACTTCGCTTCCTGCCTTCGTCACTGTAACCGTTCCCTTGTAGCTGTTCCTATAGCCTTTCAATGTCTTTTTGATCCTCTTTCATGTTTATCATACCAATAATTTCTTCCATATTCCTAACGAATTCACTTTTATTCCCTCGTTGACGTCACTTCTCTTATGGCAGTATATGCCCGCTGCATCGGTTATTAATGGGACCGAGATCACAAAAGAAGACACTTAAGGTAGCCAAAGGAAAGACAGACATAGAAGAATTATTGTGTGAGGTGGAAGAAGCTTTGCAACGGATGGAAGATAATGAAAAGATTAAGGAGGTGAGAAGAAAAGTTCTCAAACTAGTGAAGAATGTTCCGAGAATGAATAAATGTAATCTTAGTGAAAACGTGGTTTAAGGCTTAAGAATAAAAAAAAAAAAAAAAAAAAAAAACAGGAAAAATATAGTAGTAGAACAAGGGAACAAGGGAGGTACAGTAGTGGTGATAGAAAAAGGGTGGTATGAAGAGAAGCTTAGACAGTAGAATGATAGTAGAATTGATGACATAGGGGAAGAAGGAGAAGAAGATGAGAATAAGATAAGAAGACAGTTCATGGAAGAAGGCAAGAAGAAAAGTTTCTCATGGTTTCTTGATTGTGGAGGAAGGATACCGAAGCTGAAATGTTTCCCAAAATTCATAAGAAGGAAGTCAAACTAAGACCTGTGTTCGGCTGAACGGGGAATTCAATGGAATGTTCGGAGAAGAAGATTAACGGGATCGCAGAAGCACTGAGGGAAGATCAGGAAAGCAGTAGTGTAGTTAATTCGACAGAAGTGAGGAAATTGATCGAGGATTTAGGAACAAGAAAAGAAAAGACTGTCATATTTAATGTGGACGTAAAACGTATGTTTCCCAGTTTCAAGAGAAGAAATTCTGAGAGTAGTGATGGAAGACTGGAAAATTGAGAACCGGGACAAGGTTAGAGTGAAGAACGCGTTAAGTTTTTTTGGGATAATAGTTTCTGCAAGATAAGTAACAGGATAGTGAAAATAAAGGATAGATCAAGCAGTGGTTCGTGTATAAGCCCGGTAATTGCAGATTTAATAATGAACGAATGGGAGAAAACAGTGCTAGCAAAAGGTAGTGATAAATTGCTGGTGTTGGTGTTCGTGATTATTATTTTGTATTGTGGAAAGGCAGTAGAAGGCAATTAGAAAACTTTATAGGAGAGTTGTATGATGAGAAAAAAGAATTATATTGGAGAGAGAAATGGAAAGACAATGTGTTGAATTTCTTAGATAAGAAATTAACGAGAACAGGGGAAGGCAAATTTGTAAAGTCGGGGTTCCAGAAGGACTGTGCAGGGGTCGCATACTGCCATAAGAGAAGTGACGTCAACGAGGGAACAACAGTGAATTCGTTAGGAATATGGAAGGAATTATTGGTATGATAAACATGAAAGAGGATCAAAAAGAGAAAGACATTGAAAGGTTATAGGAACAGCTGCAAGGGAACAGTTAAAGTGACGAGGACAGGAAGCGAAGTAGTAGGAAAAGGAAGGAAAATAAGAGAGAGGAAGATAAATAGCACAAGAAGCTGGGATGGCACGACATCGAAAGTGCAGCGGCAATCACAGAGAAGATCAAAAGAATTCTAAAGAGAGAAGGGATTAAGAGGCAGGGCGGCATGAATATATTATTATTATATATCATTAGAAGAATGAAGATGAGATCGACAGCAGACTCGCGACAAAGGGGTTATATATGAAGTGACGTGTTGGATCTGTGATATGGTGTAGTGGGGAAAATCAAGAAGAGGCTTTAAAAACGTTTAAAGCAACATTAGAATGATAATCAGATTAAGAAAAAAAGACTAATGCTATTTTCAAGCACGTCAGTGAAACGGGTAATGAAGTTAACTGGCATTGACAACAGTAGTGGTGCATGAATGTAGGCAATTAGTTAGAAAGTGGAATCAAGATAAGAGGATAAGAGAGGTATCCGATAAGTCTATGAACTAGAATAGGGGATATAGTATTAATGAAGAGTGGGAGGACATTTTGAAAAAGGAAGGATTGATGGGAAAAAGAGAACAATACGAAGACGCTAACCGGAAATTCTTATAATAGTTTCTTAGAATGGTGTAATTTTTATTTAATTTAATTTATTTATAAATTATTTATTTATATTTATAACTTTTATTTACTTATGTTGATTTAATTCTTATTTTAGTTTATTTCTTATTTACTTTAGTAATTTTGAATTTTCATTTTAAAGTCTTTAAGCAACTATAGCTCAGGCCATATGTATAATTATGGGATGAATTGGTGGAATGAAGAAAGTGGGAGGAAATGGGAGAACCATGAGAAAACCCACGCACACGGTGTTTGTCCACCATAAAGCCTACATGGCATGAGCAGGAATCGATCCGATGACCCCTAGCACCAGAGGTGAGTGCTCTACCAACTGAGCCACCGTGCCTTTTTATTTACTTAGAGAATTCTTATTACTTAGAGAGTATTCTTAGTACTTTTAATTTGGGAGAAGGTAACGTACTTTATACTTAATGAATTTTTAAGCTCTTTTGATTAATCTGGTATAGTGAGGGACTTCATTTCCTGAAAATATATCCTTTAAGAAGGTGTTTCCAGTAAGTATCAGTTTAAAATTGTTTGTGATTTTGTGGGTCATCAAATTTGATACGTGAAAGGGAAGTACGCTCACGCGGGGTAGAACAGCTCTGGGGAAAGAAAAGTGAACTTCTGCCCCCTGATTGGTGGAAAGAAAATACGATATCCTTTCTTGATTGATTAAGTAATTTTCCTATATTCAGTCATAGAGTGTAGTCTGACGAAGGAAGTGGTAAACATCCGAAACTGTTACGTTGTAAGTTATTTTTGCTATTAAAGAATTCAACTTTGTCCGAAAACTGTGTTTTTTATTCAACATGGATTCATTCCGATATTGTCATAATATCCAAAAAGGATCAGCGGAAGTAGCTCTCTGCAACTCATCAAATTAATGCATGGGGCTGAAAATATTGAAAAACCTACGCTGCACTGTTAGAGCAGATATTGTTGGCATGCATATATAGTCAAAATGTTATTTAATACTAAATTCTTTGGAGATATTCATACTTATGATTATATAAATCTGCTATAGACGTCTCACAAACTGCTAAGGAAAACACATATACGCGTACATTGAAACAAGAACAGATTAAAGTTCATAAGGCTATATGCAGGATATAAATCGGAATATTTATTACAACCGTTACCATCGGCATAACAATTGCTATTATAAAATAATAATAAATCACAGCCATATTCGATCCAGTACTGGATGAGGACTCTCCCCAAGGGAAAGAGTTGGTCTACTGCCTCCACGCTGACGAGATGAGTTGGGAAAGGGGAGTCTAAGCTCTTACTGTGATCGCTACTAACTTTTATTCATAGCAGCTCCCCATTGCATTGCGATGCTTGGTGGACACCGTTCTAGACCCACACGCCTTGGAAAATACCTGAATCGAACCGGGGACCTCTCAATTTATAATCAGCAACGCTAACTACTAGACCAAATGGACGGTCAGCAATTGTTATAATTCAACTTTAATTCATACATTAATAAATTATTTCAGAATTTGGACACATGTTTCCTGTTTCTAGTTGTCTGTAGGTAGGTATGCAGTAATAAAAAGTAGAGCTATAGTTTAAGAATTAAATTACTCATATAAAGCTTCTCTAAAGATTTCATATTGTACTAATTGATGCCCGAGTACTGTTTAAAATGACAACTCTATCTTACATGATAACGTCTGTACGTAGTACTCTAATACACCAGAACATAGAGACGTTCGGTTTCTGAAATAAGTGACTCATTTCTTTATCTTATCCTGTATTCATTTTTGATACGAATAATCACATTTCAGTTAAACTAGCATTGTGAAATTGATATAAGAGTTTGGGAATAATTATGTGGGGACTCTGTGCTGGTGATGGCAAGTATTCTTGTAATGGTATGATAAATATAAAGCACTACGTTTCGAATCTAGATAATTATTACTGGCAGTTCATAAAAACTTTTTTAATAATTTATTATTTATTCAGCAAGGAATCTGAGAGTGCCTCATGGCTATACTTATTATCCTGGCTTTGGATTCTACAAGTTCCACACTGATAAAATGCCATGGATAGATGCTAAGGAAACCTGCGAGAATGAAGGAGGACATTTAGCTGTCATCAACTCTAAACTAGAAGCCAAACTTATGAAGTGGTTGTTGAAGTTCCATAAAGGCATCAAATTAGCTCACATTGGATTCTATGATAAAAATACTGGATTGAAGAGACGTTTCGTTACTGTAAACGGTAAGCTTTTATTAACTACAGCATTTCCACTAGAAATCTACCAACATTTACAATAACATGTTGGTCTAAGAAAATTATGTCATTAGAGAGAAATGCATGTGTAACTATTCCCAGACAGATTCTCCCTCCTCGCGCTTCCATATATATCTAATTCACCTTTCAATGTAAACTTGTTCCCTTAGTTACATCCTTAACCACTTTTTACTCAAAACACTTCGTACTAGATAACATTCAAGTTGTGACTCCATAATTACATCCACAGAAAGATAACATTGTTTCTTGTATATTTGGTTGAGATGGATAAAGTTCTAGACTTAAAATATCGGTGGACATAGGTGATTAAAATACAGCAATACTTTTGAAATGTAGAGACTTCGGTAGTGATATTGTGTACCATACGTACGTATTCTGTACGGAAAGTCCATATTTTAAACACTTTTTTCTTGTTCGTAATTTTAGTTTAATCAGTTGTTGACTTAATAATTTTAAACCCATATAATTTGTAATGGGGTGATTTCGAAACAATTCATTAAAATCTTATTAGATTAATGCGTACCTAATCGCTGAACTTGCCGGATATACTTGAGTCGATTAGGATTTTATTAAGTGCCCGCCATTACAAATAGAAATAAAATCCAATTGAATTTGAAATCCGCAATATTGATAAGAATCTGCTTTGGTATTTACTAGTCTTAGAAAATTTACTTCTACGTTCGTTTGCTGATTTTTTGGGAAAAATCCTTATGGGTTTATAAGAAATAAAAAAAAAATATCCTATTAATAAGATGAAAACGTAGCACTTCTGATCGTTAATCAGTCTGCATAATTATTCGGCATTCAATAAAACAGGCAGTTGCACGCCATAATCTAACCTTTGCAGAGATGTCGTTATTAGCTCATTTACGCGTTATCGAATTAATTGAAAGAGCACTTTTCATATAGTAGTTACCGATTTTAATTTTGGCACCTCTAAAATTGCTAGTGCATATACCATTAATTCGTATCTTTGATCTTTCATGTATATTCACTTGCCAGAAAATTAAATTACCAAAAATAATCTCTCATAAGAAAAACGCCACCTCTACTGAAACCTCTATATGAGATTCTACATGCAAGCCATCAGATTATCCTTGAATTTTCTCCAGAATACCTCCATAATAATATATTCCTCCTTAAATTCCAACTAAATACTTCTCTACAAAAAATACAAAAATCCGTACGATCTATCTACTTGTTCCAATGATACCTCCGTAAATACCAACTAAACACCTCCATACACAAAATTACCAAAAATCCGTACTACTAATCTACTTTTTCCAATGATACTTCCATAATAATATATTCCTCCGCAAATAAAAACTAAATACCTCCATATACCAAATACAAAATTCCGTACGATCTATCTACTTGTTCCAATGATACCTAAATAATAATATATTCCTCCGTAAATACCAACTAAATACCTCCATACACAAAATACCGACTAGCACTCCCTATTTTTCTAACATTCCACCTTATCGAACACTAGTTTCCCGCTAATTCTAAACCCTGGATACCTCCACTACTTCTATCGATTACCTACAACTAACCAGTACAGATATCTCCATAATAATTATTTTCAGCATGCGCCATGCTCTAATTAAAAGCGAAATCCAATAAAATACTTTTTTCTAACACCTCACTACTCTACTTTCAGAGAGAGAGAGAGAGAAAAAAAAATAAAAAATAAAATCCTACCCCACTACTTCATGTCTACTCTAGATTCCTCCAGAAAAGAATTTCCCGCCAAAACTATTTTCCATTCACCCTCTACAGCCGTTACACCACTACATTAAGCTCTACCATCTACACACAAGAAAAAAAAACACATAAGGAAATCATTACATGCACACAGATATTCGCACATATAAAAACACTAGTTTCTGGCTCTTTTTCATCATTTTCTACTTCTTTTTGTGATATCTTTTCTTAAAAGTATTTCTCAGTAAATCTGCAACATAAAAAATATTATCTCAAAAAGAAAAAAAGAAGATAAAAATAGGAGGGCACACCCATCAATTAGCAGAGCTTAGAAGTCATACTTCTTGAGTAAATATATGCTTCTGTCATTATACTTTTGCACAAAAAATCACTCATTTTCATTCCTTCTTAAGCTCTGTCCGAGAGGGTAAAACGTACGTACCTCCATCTGGTTTCTATCGTAGCCAGCCACACACTGCTCGGCGTGCGCATGGACCGCGTTGCTTCGCTTCCCTTTTCCCCCTCTTTCTCTTCTCGCCCCGCTTCTCAAGACTACAGACTGAAATTCGATTGAAGAAGTGCTAGCTTTTTCCCATTTATTTTTACTAACTTCAATACTCCTGAGTACCTATAGAAATAAAAAAGAAATTAAAAAAAAACAAGCAAGCAAAATCACTTTCATAAACAAACTACACAATTCAACATTTTTCGTTTACAAATAGAATCCTTTAATTTTAACTTTTTAAGATATTTTGATGTGCACATCATTTCTAATTATATACTACGGTCGGCCGACCTAAAAGTAAAAAAATACCTTATTTGCACATTTATATACATAAAACAATAAAACATAAAATTATATATATAAAATTGTACAAAGTAATGACATAGTCATTACAAATTTCACAAGTACAAATAGCACCCTTTACAAACAACTAACAGGTTGCACAGAAATGAAAATTGTGTTTACAGAATTAAACCATAGTCTCAGTGCTTACAGCGGCACCATCACGCTAAAATAGTCTATGCACATACATTAAAATGTTACTTATTTTAGATTTTACTATTACTGGAGTTGTACGAACGAGTACGGAGGACATCTTTTTCAATATGTCTCATTAAATTGATAGATTATAACAAACTCTACTTACTCAATACTTCTGCTTTTAATTTATAAACACAACCGACATACAGTCTTTTTATGTGGAATTAACCTATATAAAACATAACCCAATGAACTTTGTTAGCACCTGGTAATATTCTAGTAACACCAATGTATTGAAACGTAATGACTAATAGGTCCTCCAACCATTGCAATAGAGAAGATATACTAATGTAATCAATTACATATGATTAGTATTAAATGTGTGTTTCATTTTGAGGTTGCAAGTAACAGTTCCCAGTCTCATTCTATTTAAGTAAATAACCTTTGTACGTATTTTGACCCTAGCCATTATGGTAACCGTATATTGTACCTACTCACATTCTTTCTGGAGAGCGAAAAGACACCTCGTGCAATACATGAGAAATTTTCACAGCATATACTCGAAAATTCTTGACATAGCATCTCCATCCACATGAAATGGTGGCTTCGTTAACCAATTCCAGGCATCGAACCACTACCAATTAGGAGTCACACTTCCAGAACCAAAATAGTATTGACGAGCCGTAACATTTCTTGTTAACAACTCAGACATGGGTCGAAGTTAGTATCCAATATCACGTATTGGAAGGGAGGAGAAGACCACAGGTGAATAACGAGTACCCTTCCGCTTTGACAAAGCGCTAATCAACCATAGTCGTTTACCAACATAAACTGTAATGCACGCGGGGCAGAAGAATAATATCATGTGTAAAGAATAAACATAAAATACAATAAGTGGGGCCAATCCTCACATGTGCTAGAGAGGCCATGAGGATTGAGGTAGAAACCTCTATTAAGAGTCCATTGCTCTAAGTCTAAGGTAAAATCGGCACTTCATGCCCTTCCTTCATTATTCCTGTCCCTAAAATCTTTAACCAATTTGATGTAACTGCCGCAATGATATTAATGTTAACACCTGATCTATGAAGTTATTTTGAGGATAATTTAGCGAAGCATAAAACGACAATAATAATCACTTCTATGCCCACTTTGGATTACGAAAACACAGATGCAAATTGGAAAACACATTCAGCAGTCCAACATTGTTATTTTCATTTTTATCAACTTAAACCCCAATATAAACCCCCAACTCACTTACCTTGATACAGATGGAAACAAATGTACTCGGCCATTTGCGGCAATAGATTTTTTCCTGGTGGTTGTAAAATTACGAAAGTCTAATAGAGAAATAATCTAACTACATGGATGTTGCTGAGTAACACAAATGAACTTTGATATATGCATGCCTCAATGTAGTCCGATATAAGTGATGTGCACCGGTACTATACAATGTCTATAGCTGGGCATATGTACACGGAATTTATGTGCATTGGTAAGATATTACTCAACAATTTGTAACATGTTCTATGTAAAAACATTGCGCTTAATTATTGCGGTCCGATTTATCGCCTTTTTTGTAAATCGGAACTATTACTGAGTTTCCCCTTCCTCTGGAAATTATTTCTTTCTCCATATAGCGCTTATCAATTTGTATAATTCCCTAGCTGTTCCTCTCACTTTAATTAGTTCGGCTGGGTTGTTGCCAATTCTAGGTGATTTGATATTTTTCAATTTCTTTATGAAAATTTCTACCTGTCTCGCTTGGTTTGAGTACCCACGGTTCTGAGTAATGATCTTCAAATTTCTCCATTTGTTCTCCGGTGTCTACATTAAGAAACCTGTCGAAATAGCTTACCCATACGGCACTTCGAGAATTTTGTCGGATCCGCCCGAAGTTCTTCACGTTCATTTCTAATGTCTCTAGCCTTGACAGACAACCTTTTATTAACGACTTTACCCTTTGTATAGATCTCGTATCTTATTTGTCTTACCGTTTTCGTCTGTCTCCTCAAGCTTCTGCGTCAGATATTTTCGCTTTATGTTTTTAGCACACGTGTAGCGTTTCGTTTTGCGTTAACGTAGTGGTTTGTATTTGCTTAGGTTTCATTGTTTAGCAATGGTGCCTGGGTTGTTTTCGTTCCTTAATGCATTAGTCATTGAACAAGGCTTGTGTCTCTGTCGTTTCTTCTTTCCTACACGTTCTTTTGCTCCTCCCTTCACAGCGTCCCGAATTGCCTCCCACATATTATTGACTTCAATTTCGTTATTATTACTAATGTTATCTTCATTATTAATCAAATTAGCTAATATTTCGAATCTAGTTGATATTTCAATATCTCAACTATCTTTACGCCCAGGTTATTTAATAGTTTCAGTTCAAATTTAAGTTGTTTTGATTCCTTGCTTCTTGATGTACAACTTTCCCTAACTCTTATAATCATGAACTGGTGGTCGTTGTCGCCTTCCCTCCCCTGTATGACCTATCGTCCATCAAGCTGGTATGACTTTGTCTATCTACAAATACATAATTAATCTCATTGAGTGTTTTTCCATCCGAATAATTCCATATGTGTTCGTGTTTATCTTTGTGGTAAAAGTACGTGCTCTTTACTATTGAATATTTCGATATCGCGATAGTTATCAGTTTCTTTTCTTTGTTGTTGCTCTTTCCGTGAAGACTTGATTTGCCTATAGTAGGTCTACAACTTTTCCTCCCTACCTATCTTTGCGTTGGATTCCCCTAACTTAATTTTCTCATAATATTTCAGTAATCGGTCGAACAACCTTTCTAGCTCATCGCAAAATGTATGTTTGTCGTTATCATCAGTTTGCTCAGTAGGAGCATGAACATTTATTAAAACCGTGTTACACCATCCAGTGCGTATCGTAATGTAAGATAGTCTTTCGTTCACGGACTCTATATTCTATACCGCTGAAGCGATACTTTTCTTAATGAGGAATCCTGTTCTAAGCTCGCGTGACTAAGTCCCCAGCAGTAGAAATTGTATTTGCTTTGTCGAATATTGTCTTGGTCCTCTCATCGGAGTTCCTGTATCGCTAGTATGCCCAGTTCGTACTTCTCAGCCTCGCGTACAACCGCCTATAGAGCTCCCGTTTTATACAAATTTTGTATGTTCCACGTTCCTATCCTAATGTCGTTCTCAATTCTGTTCTTGAGGCCCCAGGAAGCAGTCCCCGCCCGGAGATCCGAATGGAGAACTTGTTTACCTCCGGAATAGTGTACACCAACAGAACCTATAGAACCATTTGTTGCTATTTTGACATGGTTTAGTGGTGTAGAGTTATCTGTTCTAGGACCTTGCCATAAAGCAACATCAAAGGTTTCGTTTTTTGTCCATGTCTGAGCCTTGCCAATATCAT
The DNA here is from genome assembly GCA_022664845.1 of Lepisma saccharinum. NCBI lineage: Eukaryota > Metazoa > Arthropoda > Insecta > Zygentoma > Lepismatidae > Lepisma > Lepisma saccharinum. The sequence goes on from JAGDQP010000378.1 coordinate 28,110, forward strand.
TAATGTTCAACCTCAAAGTGGTAATTGGAAAGCTGCTTCCCGTGACCATGATATTTTTGTTCGGGATTATATTATCCAGGCATTTGTAAATCCCTCTACTAACTGCAAGGCAGCAGTACTGGTTTTTGTCCGCCCCGGAATATGTCCTGTACTCACCATATCTGGTCGGCATTTCCCTATCCGCCAACTGGGAAGGTACCTGGTCGAAAACCAGTAACTCCAACCCGGTTTCAATTGCAACACAGAAGAAACAAAAATTATTGTATATGTAGAGTAACAAATTGAGATTCGTTTAATAAGTGCGTTATAATACCAACTCAAAACTTTTACCAAACCACAGCTTATGTTCTCATAAGTAATTAATACTATGAAGTTTAAGTGAGAAAATAAATTCTTTAGAAACACGTTTTGTGGCTCTCTCACCCTGCGTCTGTGAGATTCAGCACTACAGCCACACATTACCCGTAATTGCGACCGTAATACTTTATCACATTTCTAATACACAACCAACCTGCCAGCAAGGACTGCTCATGATTTTTTCTTTTTGGCACATTCTCACATAACACTTGTATGTCAATCTTCTTTCCAGTTTTGATGCAATTTATAAGAATCAGTTTTCTTTTCTGTAGAGTGTAAATTGAAGGTTTTATTATCACCTTCTTTCTTTTTCACCGCCAGTAAGGAGACAAATAAGACCACTGCTATTAATACTAAGTGTAAAGAAAGAATAGCTAACTGATACACCATACAACATTAACATTAATCAATCCTTGTAGATTTAAGGCAAACAACTCAACATTCCACTATTCCTACTGCCTATCAGCATTTGAATTAGTGAAAAGTAGGATATAACAGAGTCAATGGAATAAACACCGAAATTAAATTTTATTCTTTACTGAAGTATACAGTACACACAGCTAAAATGTAAACTGTGATTTCAACTGTGAATACGAATTCTAAATTTAAGTAGTTTTGTTAGAAATAATGAAAAATAATTCGTCCAACAGAAAGCAGCGAATTGTTTCTGTTTTGGTCAAACCTTTATAGGAGAAATGTTTTAAGTTTGATGACTAGCTAGCTTACATTAACGATTAAAGTTATTAGAAGAAAATTAAACGTCTTTTAAGCAGAAAATTCCAACTTGTTTAAAACACGTTATATTTATAAAAAAAATGTCTCAATTGCATAACAGAATTCAAAGAAACAGATGCACCCAATTTGTTCCCTTTATTTAAAAGGACTACCTCAGTCCTTAGTACTGTGCATACAGTTCTGTTATATTATATAGTACATGAAACGTGCACTGTTTTCAGTTCGAATTAGTTTTCTATTATAATTGTAACATAATTTAAATAATATCGTAATGATCTTTGTATTGTTTGTTGGCTATAATAGATCCTCGGTATAGCCTTTCGACCGTTGGGATCGATAGTGTCGTGGTTGATAAATAAGAACAAGTAGACGGTTAACTTTTACCGACACCTTTTATTATAAAGTTCCATTATATGCGATTAAATACAAGTATAATACAATTGATTAACATAGCGCCCGGAACACAGGCTGTATCGAGATATTCTAGTGGTTCACCTCTTTACTTGTAACGATTAATATTCTGATCTTGGTCAGTTTGGTGAGGAGTCTAGCGATAGATAGGATCTGATTCCAGACCAAGTCAGAGAGGATTAGATATTCCGACTCCAGACCAAGTCTGCGATAGAGATTGGGGCTCTGACTCCAGACCAAGTCAGAGGGGATAGGAAGAGTTGTCCACTTTTTTGGATTGAAATGAGTGATAATCTTGTCCACTTTTTTGGATTGAAATGAATGATAATCCTTAAGTGTCTGGTGGACCTTTTATAGGTCTCTCCAGCTCTTCTTGTATGCGGGACTTCAGTAACTCCAAGTTTCCTCACTTGGAGTTGGTGTCTTCTGCTACACTTTAGTGCTTCGTTTAATTTAAAACTATTTTTCTGTATTAACGTTTTATTGTGTGTGTTCTATTGACACACATCCTATTACAATATTGATATGTAATTACTATCGTTGATGATAATGCTCTTTAACGTGCACAAACCTCAAAGAAGATAGTATCTGGGAATGGAAAACATATACATAGATAATGCATAGCAATACATAAACGGGAATAGAATGTGATACCCTGAGGAATGAGAGAACTTGTAGAAAAGGTACATGCTTAGGCACATAACTGGTGTCTCACTGTGAATAAATGGAATTAAATATCAAATTGTATATTTTAAGATGTTGATAAAGTTTAGGCATAGTAACATCTAGCACTGATGAACTGGATGCACATCTCAGACTGACGGATCCAAATTCCTTTTGTTAAATGCCAGTTGCTGAAAAACATTTTCATGTATCTCTTTTCAACAATAATAATCCACATAACTATCCAATCAATTATACTAGTGTGATCTTCGTTCCTTCTATGGTATGCCAAACATTTCGATCCAGTTCTTGTAATCTGAAAGGTATTTGCTGCCTGTAATATGAATAATGTACAGAATTGTGTTTAGCGCTAAACAATCGAATGGAATTTGCTGTCATGGTACACACAATATTTCTGCTGTCTCAACGATTGCTAAAAAATAACTCTCACTTGATAAGTCTCCTATGGTCTGGTTACTTCAACGCTCTAGACGTGAAGTAAATATTCTTAGTATTTTATTAAAATTGCAGACGGATTCAAGAAACCTTGTAGAAACAGTTAAATTCTCATTTTATCCAGGATTTCATAGGGCTGTGGAATGAGAAGCTGAGTATTTTCACGACCAAAGATCTGTTCCAGGTGTTTCTTAGTTTGTTTTTGTTTTATTATGTCAAAAATAGCAGTATTTATGAAGCCACCTCATTTGAACATAACGTCCAAATAGTAGGAAATAACGTTTTATTGATTTCCTAGAATTTAACGAGCAGAAAAAGTGAAAACGCGTTATAGTTCATATTCAACACCTTTGAAAACCAGCTTAAGAACAGATCATTAAGTTTGTAGTAATATATCTCACACAAATAATAGAAGTTCAATGCTCAAGAATGCGAAAGTCATCTCTACAGGCTAATTTTACTTCTGTTATGGAGGTAAATATTAGATATTACGGAAAGGAAATATACATCTGCCATTGAAAATTTCAGCTCTGTGACTCTGTGAATTCCTTAAATCCCTCAGAACTACAGGTGGAGTTGACATTTGAATTATAATAATACACCAAAAATGATTCTAATGCAGTTGTTAAAACATTACATCGCGGTGAGGAATTGTAATGACTGAAAGACGAATAACATAAACAAAAGTGCATCCATACCATTACATTTTTAGAAAAGGAAACAAAGGATGCCATTGTGCATCCTTTAAGTACAGTTTGGAGAACAATGTTGTAAAAGTTGAGTAATTGTGCTACTTATAGAACAATGTGTGGGGAAGCACAACATATTGGCAACACTACACATAGAAATGGAATTAATAGAAAACCGAATTGAAATGGCAGGAAATGTTGCGTTTAGGTTATATAGCTCTCTTTTTCCTTATTTAGAGATTATTGGCGAGCGGTTGTACCATTTACAGAGCCGTCAGGGACATTCTGTGAACTTGTATGATACATTTTGTAAAGTGTGTACATAGAATATGAGTGGGTACATTGTGAGTGTCGTCTCTATTAGCGTTTCACAAGTCTTTCTTAGGGAAGGCAATAAATCTTTCCCTTAGGAAAGTGACTCCGGTAAAGTGTTGTCAGAATTTTTACACGTAAGGAGAAATAGCCGATAGACTAAAAATTTCGCAACCATCGGTGTCTAGAATCAACATGTCGTTAAATTCCGACTGCTAATATGCACCCTCTAGGGTGGAAAAATGTGGACGGATAAAAAGTATGAGACCACGAGCGGAAAGGAAACTCATTCAACTTCCGAAGTACAACAAACAAGTCATATGTAAAGACCGAAAAGTTAGAACAGAAGGGTATGGTGTAAACGTTTGTGAATCAACTGTCCGACGAATTATGTGCAATCTCTAGTGAATTATGTGCACCCCGTCCTCGAAAGAAGACTAAACTCACACATTAATGCAAAGAAGATACTTACGTGGGTAAAAGCGCACAACATAATTTGTAACGAATGGAGGAAGCTAATAAACATTAAATATCTGCTACATAATATGATTCTTTGACACTGCATTCGTTAACACGAATACCACAATGACTTTTCTGAGAATAGAATTCTTATATACTGTGCTGCTCTTTAAGTATGTCTTTCTGATGAGTGCATCTTTGAAGTTGCGGACTAACGCAGCCAGCTCGTGAGGAGAATCGCTGCTGCAGAATTCTCGCCGCAGTGTGTGGAACAAACGGTGAAGCATTCCACTAAGCTGATGGTTTGGAACGTCATATGATCTCAAGGAGCAGCTCGTATATGCATTGTACAAGTTACCATGAATGACGAGCAGTATCATTCAAAGAAGTACTTGAAGGAAGGCTTATCGAACAATTGAAGGACTAGTTCAAACAACATGAATGAATATTAGTGAACTATGGAGCACAGTGCCACAGGGCACAACATATTATTTTTTTTTCTTCGTAAAAATAATTTTCAAACCTTGCTGTGGCTTTGAAATACCCCTTGAATTCCATAGGCACCTTATTGTCTATTGTCTATTAGTTCGTTTATAAACTCGATTAACAGCTAATACATGCCTTTGAGTTCATTCACATTATTCAGAAGTCGAAAATTTACCTCCTAGGAACTACAAAGAAATACCACAAAGCGAGTTATGCGGATTGCCTATTTGCCGCAATAATGAAACTTTAAGCCTGGTGCTGCTGCTTAAGGAGTTGTCCGAGGAATCCAAAATTTTCTGTGGAAAGTCTCTGCTCATTAGTAGCAACTGTTAGGCACTAGATGCTATCAAATTTTGATAAAAGTTTTTTTTCCCTCATATGTATTTAAATTATTATTAGATCACTCCAGAAAATTTCAAGTTTCTTTTCTATATCGGATTACGAATTACGTTATAGCATGTAATATTACGGTCAAACTACTAATATTTAAACTTACGTTTGCGTAGATTACAACTAGAGTACTTGCACTCCTCTTGAACTGCAGATGGCAGCACTGGAGGGGCGTTCCTCTGTTAAAGTTATTGTGCCATTTTCACCAAGAAGTTAGCAGTGTGACACGCTGTTCTTTATAGTTGTATAAGGATACGATATTCATAACGTTAAACAATTGGAGTTGGTCGTTTGAAGGTGATTTTAACATGTTTGTATATTCCTTTTTTTTCTGTGGAGTTATGTAATTTCGACACGTTAGAAAGGGGGAAGACCAGATAGATATTCTCCGCCTAAAAGTGAAGTTGGCCTTTCGATGAAGGAAGGTATACAGATAATATAATTTCTTGTAGAGTGATTGTATGTACAAATATGTACGTCTCGATGAGAGAGAAACAAAGAAATCAGGGTTGGAAGGAGTGGGCGAAAACGCAAGCTATCCTAGAATAAATATGAGAAAACTCAACACTTTATGACACAGAAATTTATTCTGAGAGTCTTACAGCAGCTCCTTGTTTAGGGGTAAAAAGACCACGTCGACCACGGAAGAAATAATAACATACTTTACATAGTGTAAGGAAGTTTCTAAATGGTTTCGGATTACTCAAGGTAGGTGAGGAAGCAACTCCAGTACGCACAGGAACTACAACACTGGACGCCTAATGAATTAGAAATAATATGTATCACTACATCTGAGGAATGCTGACAAAATATTGGGCGTTGATCTGGGGAGATATATAAGTTGCAAGGCTTAAAAGTCAACCGATGTCAGTCGTGGTTTGGGGTCTAATGTCTGTCCTCGGACCTGGGAGACTATATAGTAGAGGGGACAATGCAGCAAGGCACACACTAAACTTTCTTCTAAAGCAACTACTCCCGCATCCTGATATGGTGATGACTCATTCATCCTATGCATAATGGAGCGCCCTGCCATCAGGTTAACAGTCTTCAAGAAATATTATTGATGTTGAAAAGTACACGTGACATGTAAGAAAATGATGAAGGAACTCAGTAACAGTAATTATAATTATCATAAAGCATATTCCGATGTAATTTTCTTCAAACAACGGAATTTTAGGAATATGAATACCAGCCTAATAATTTGAACACATGTAATATATATGACATTTCAGTATAATATTTACAGTAAATAACAGTACAACGCGTATCAAATTCCTAAACATACAACTTTGAACACGTTTCAAATATAGTGAGCCAAAATGGAAATATCTTTGCAATGTTGATGGGAAACAGCATTTCAACCTTGTGCAGCTTTACCATAAAAATGATGACATAACTCAGAAACGAATACTAAATATATTAGCACAGTATGTTTTAGTATGAAAATGCTTATGTTATTAGTAAGCCAGTTGTATTAAGGTTTACGTATTGTAATTATTTTATGCTCAACTTAACAATACTGATATTGTTTATTCTATTTAATTTTGCTAGCTTTATGTGCTTATTTCTATAGAGTTCGTGTTTGGTAGGGTATTTATATTCAGATTCAGTTACTAGGCATATATTTATTTAGAGTATAGAATCATCTTAGTGCAACAATAATTTATTTCTGTTCCTTCCTAACGGAAATTTCTTATTATAAATTTATTTTCTCTATCCTTTTATTTAAATTTTTCAGTCTGTTTTATAAATTATTTATGACTAAATTCAGGTGAATTTAACTAAGAAAAAGTAATTTTTCTTTTTCAGGTAAGACTTTGAAAGCTGCTGGATTTCAGGGCTTTGCAAAAGGTGAGCCTGATGGTAGCGGGTTATGCGGCGCAATAGATAAACATGGAGAACTAGACGATATAGGTTGTTGGCTTGAGCGCCCTTTCATCTGTGAAATTGTACTGAAAGGGCAACTGAAAAAGTTGATGGAGAAAATAACTCATTAACTGTAACTGATAAATTAATATCCATGTAACTCTCCACAGTACATATATTGATCTACTTTTCAAAGTTGAATAAATGCGCAATCAAAAAAGAATAGTGCTGTCTTATTACTATTTATCCATCAACAGGTACTGTTGTGCCATACGCGTTTAACTTTAGATCCGTAATTTGAAACCACATAGCCGGCTGGGTAGCCGTGCGATCTACGGCGGTAGACCAACGACTCGAAGGTCCCGGGTTCAAGTCCCGCCAGGGACTTAAGTGTGGATTTTAATAGCTAAAGGGCGAATAGTGACGGGCCGAAATCCAAAGTTACTACACTGGCCCATATAAAACAACATACTCAGCACGAACAAAATATCGATGTTTAATATCGTGCAGAATACTTCCGTGCCACCCTAAATATTGACTTTACAATTTCGCGCTGAGTTTGTTTTTAAAGTTTATTAGGAAATATTGTTTGAAGTTGTGCTTGTATTACTATTGAGGTGAATTTCTTTCTTAAATATGATAGACCTAAAACATTTACAACTTTACAATAACTTATTTACATAGGTCTGTAACCGTAATTAATATGGTAGATTTCCATACAGCAAGCTTAACGACTTAATATATTTAATTCTTTGAAAAAATAAATCGATGTAAAAGATCACAAATAATAAACATATATTTGAAGAACTAAACACATTAAGTGAGTAACTTAAGGTTTGACCTAAGAAGGGTGTAAATGTCTTAACTTTATCTTCCAGGAATTCAGATTTTTGGTGAACATATATGCACAGGACTCACCCCTGTTGCTATCAATGGGTGCAGCTGTAGACTAACGGAATTGCGTTGGAACTTTCATTACTGTATACTGAAACTGATCGTGGGTCATTCATGCGCTTTCACAAAAATATATAACTTTTAGCACTTACATAGTATTTCATGTCTATCATGTAATGACAAATAGGTTGGAAATGGTGTTTAAGAGATTTTGGTTATAAATCTTTAGAACCAATTATAAAAAAAGAGAAACACTGTATTATGTTAAAAATACAACGTGTCCAAGCAGAGTATAAACGGTAAACGTGAAAAATTGCACCCCAAGTTCAAAATTCACATTAAAAAAAGTATTAAATTAAGTTTCAATGTTTCTACTCTCAACTTTATACTTTTTCTTATCTAAGCTAAGGCAATTTGCAAGGAGTAAATTTAGTGATTTAACATTCACAATGAGCTTTACTTTACACTACACACTTGCCTATTCACAGATAATTTTAAGAGTGCACAGAGAAGTATAAAGCGACTTTGAGATTTATCTAAAACACATTACAGGTATATTATTAGAGAACATATGGAAAATTTAGTTATATTTTGTTAAAAATATTCTCCTAAATTAATAAATAACCATAAACACTATTATTACAAGACTGCTTCCTGACGCGTGCACATTGAATAACTTTAAGAAGAATGTCTTGTTACTCTGATATCGTAGGAGATCTATAGCGAAGGGTAGCCTAAACTAATACAGTCTTAAAATTATCACAGAAAAATTGACAGCCGCCGCGACCGGGACTCGAACCCGGATCTCCCATTTGCCGGCTAGGTATGCTACCAATTACACCACCACGGCACAGCCAATTTTCTGTGTATATGGAATGTCCCTTTCAACTAGACACTCTCCCAACTCTTCATTGCTGGTTACGAGGCCCAGGTACTCCAGTCATGCGGAGATTTTTCGTTGAGCAATCTTTCTGCTACCAGGCAGTATGAAAGAATATTGTCAAAAAGGTAATAGCATTTATTCTTTCATACTGCCTGATAGCAGAAAGATTCCTCAACCAAAAATCTCCGGATGAGTGGAGTGCCTGGGCTCCTAACCAGCAATGAAGAATTGAAAAAATGTATAGGCGAGAGGAACATTACATATACACAGGAAACTAGCTGTGTCGTTGTGCTGGAGTTGGTAGCATACCTAGACGGCAACTAGGAGATCCAGGTTCGAGTCCCGGTCGCGGCGGCTGTCAATTTTTCTGTGATAATTTAACATTTACCAACACAAGGTTTATTGTGAAAAAGGTAATGCTATCTAATACAGTCTTAACTTGATACTCTAAAGAAATTGATATCAGACAAGTCGTTCATGCATGTGAAGCGTAGTAGTACTTCACCCGTATTAATTCAGTCATAAACTTGGGTTATGTGCCAATTATATATACGGGATTCTTAAGAAAAAAATACTAAGTATCATTTTAAGAATGCTTGAAAATATTTTAGTTCATAATATCTGGAATTGTGAAACTTCGGTAATTCTCCTATAAAATCAAACATTTCAAGAATTTACTGCAAATAAAATATACTTCTTTGTGTGGAACAGTATTGGCTGTGAAATCATCTTTATTATTGCCTATGCTTCAACCTGTTAATTTAGGAAAAACAGCAGTACTGGATTTGAGCCTCAAAAATATAAAATAATAACTATCTAGTACCAGACTCATTTACAACGTGTTTATAATTAAAGCGTACAGGGAAAGAAACAGAAAGGAACAGTTAGAAAAATATGTTTGGAATCATAACAATTACTATAAAATGACAGATAACCGCTCGGAAGTCTCAATCTGAAAGGTCAATAAACCAAGCTATAGCGTTTTTAATCATATAAAATAAATGAGGCAAATATGAGAATTGGAATTTAAAATGCATTTTACGAGAAATTAATTACCTACTATGCACTTCCTCTTTCTTACCTTCTACGCTTATTCTTAAAATCAATATTATTAATCGAACAATTAAAATTATTGACTCCATCTTCAAGTTAATGTACTGTATATAGGGCAAAGGCCCCAAATATGGAATACGTTAATAATATGAAATGCCAGATTATTTTGTCTGTCTGCTATGTGCTGCCACCGAGTGGAATTTGTGTGAATATGAAGACCTTAGCGCCATCTGTTTCGTAGCAGTAGTTGGTTACCGAACGAGAAGAAAGCATTTTCTTTTTTCCCATAACATTTTTCGGAAGCTTTCGAGATTTCCATTGTCTCTTTCCAGCGTACTAAATTTACTCAAAGAGGCACGTATAGGATTTGAGTTTTTGTAGTTTCGGTTTCATATATAGTGTACTATAAGGGTATAAGGATTCATTACATAGAGAATCACGTAAGCGTGTATAAGAAGAGAAATGTCCAAAATTGTCATGTTTCTATTATGGAATACTGGTAGGATCATTTTATGGAATATTACTAAATAGGGTTATGCTTATGTGAATTTAAGTGAACTACAACAATTGAATTTTAAGTTATATTAGTCCTAAACTATTTTTATCTGCAAATTATGGTCACTAAGTGAAACGGAGATAGACTGGTTACAATGTACAGTTTGTAAACGATGGTTTCATGAAAAGTGTGCGAGTCATGGTTTCATGAAAGGTGGAGAAAAATATGTTTGTTGTCATTGTTCTGCAAAGTAAAACTGGAATCAAAATTTGCACGACTTAAGGTAGGTTAAGTTTGTAAGTTTGAACTGTTTCTTTTTATATAGGCTGTTTCCCTTATTTGTCAGTCGTGGGTTGCCTCCATGGAGAAAAGATTTTTTGCTTGTATATAGAACTAAAAATTAATTCCAAGTAAAAAGAATTATATTACAACAGTAAAGTAATTACATTACAACAATTTACATGGTATATAATAAATGGGCTTATTCAAATTAGATAGTTATCTTTATAATACGTAAAATTCTTTATTTCTGCTATTTTATATTTTAATTATCTTGTGAATATTTTTGCTTATACTTGCTTTATACCAGATGTGATATATCAGGTTTCTATATATCTCCAATGTACTTCGTTCTACTAGACTGGTGCCAATTTTCAGAAAGATACATATTAATCGACCAGGAGGCATTTTTGGTGAAAAGCGGGTAAATAGGCTTTTTAACATAATTCGACCATGCTGAATTGAAATATGTTGTTTACCAAGCTGAAAGTATACTCTGAAACCTTCAAAATTACAGTTAAAGTTATAAGGACCTTCACTAAGCTCCCCGCCACATGTTTTAGTTTTTTTGAAGGTTGTGGGAAGTCATGAGCCACTATCACAATTTTGGAAAGCTGGCAGGATAGAATTTAAGTAAATCTATGATCTGAAATGATCAGTGCAGCAAATAACTTATTTTGTGTCCAGATATTTGACTGTCAAGCCTATGGCGTCACAATTTACGGATAGCCAAATATCTGGTCGAAAAATAAGTTGTTTACAGCGCTGATCATTTCAGAACATAGATTTACTTAAATTCTATCCTGCCTACTTTCCAAACTTCTAATAGTGGCATACGACTTCTCACAACCTTCAAAACACAAAAAGTGGGGGTGGGGTAAGCAGACAGATGACAGAGCAAATGTTAGCATCAAACTCAATGCACCGAAGTGATAACATTATTATTATTATTACGCTGTTACTTCAATGAAAGAAACAAATTAAAAACTTTATTTGATGTTTATGTTGCAAGTGTAAATCTGTGAGCAACCTTGAAATTAAGTGAAGCGTTAAATTTAATACACCCTGATAAATTTGTACCACTAAAAGTAAAAAAGACATTGGAAGATTACAGTTAGGTTGAGATTGAGTGTCTAGGTCAAATGTGATACTTGTTGACAAGCATGGAGCCTTTGTTGGAAGTGAAGAGAAGAAGGAATGTATCATAAGATTTATGTAACATATGCCAGGAAGTAAGGACTGACACTGTTTTCAATGCAAGGGAGAAAAGATTGTGTACATTACTTGCGGCAGCAAGTGCTAGACGTGAACTAAAGGACTCAAAATGTGAAGTAATTGAACGTGTAAGTAATTCTGTGCAATCTGAACGCAAAGAGTCATTGGTTTGGCATAAATATTGCTATGCTCAATTCACAGACAAAGGTAAAATAAACAGGTTGAAGAAAAAACTTTCAGAAGAACTTCCAACAACGAGTAAGTCAATTGTTGAATATTCTCGAAGTGCTTCAGAGTTACGAAGTTCTACTAATCCCATGAACTGGAAAAACTGTATGTTCTGCCAGGATCCTAGTTCCAGTGAGAAACTTTCATCTGTAAGCACATATAATATAAGTAACAGAATACTTGAGTTAGCGAAATATCATCCTACTTTGAGTGTCAGGTTCTCTCTCGTAAGTGATCTCATAGCAGCAGAAGGTAAGTACCACCCAAATTGTTACAAACTATTTTTGAAGAACACTTCCAAAACAAATAAATGATTGTGGAGCGAGTGATAGAGTGTTAGTGTGGCTTAGTGACGAACTAAAGACCTGTGCTAAACAGGGTAATGTACTTAAACTATGTGAAGTGAGGAATCGTTACTGCAAACTAGCAGAAGAAACTGGACAGCCGGTGCCAAACTTATTTCTTACAAGATTGCAAACATTCAAAGAAAAGCTCATTCCCTTCATTGATGATATCTACCAATTTTTTGTGCTTTATAATCAACCAGCAGTAGAAAGGCAAACTCTACTTATACCAATTAAATTCCGCCATCTGGCCATTACTAATCTGATAGAGTCACAGCAGGATGATTTTCAATTTACAATACCAACTTACAAACCTGATAATGAGGATGATTTCTTATCAATGGTGCGTGTAGCATTAAAACTTAGGTCAGACATACTCTCTCATCCTGAATACTACGGTGCAAGTGTAACGAAAGATGAAGTAGCATGTGTACCTAATAGTCTGCACGTTTTCTTGCAAATTCTTTTAGGTGGTCAGTCATTTATAGAGAGTTGTGGAGAAATAAGCATAAATTAACATGATGATGAAGATGATGAAAACAATGAATCAAATGTGTCTTACGTGGAACAACCACAAGAATCTCTCGTACTTTCTAGGGTCATTAGTATTGCTCACAATGTAATTTATAGTGTTGGTGGTGGGAAAAGATAAACATCTAAACATGTCGGGCTTGGAAGCACTCCACATCAGACTACAAGATCCAAACAGTTAGTGAAATTATTTCACAAAGCTGGTCATATAATTGGATATAAAGCCATCCTTAAATTAGATACAGCATTAGCAGAAAGCACATTAGCTTCAACTGACTCTGAAACTGGAAGTCATACCACCAAATACAGCTAAAGAAAAATTCTTACATTTTCCTGCTGACAACATTGACATTAACGATAGAACACTCGATGGAAGAAACACGTTTCATGCAACACAGTATGCTGTTTGGCAAAGAGGTCCTCCGCCCAGCATTATTCTTAGTGATGTAGTACGAAGCAAACATACAACGTTGTCTGTTCCAGCTATCTATCCTGCCAATATTATAGGACCCTCTAGCGATCCATTCTTCAGTGAAAATATTCCAGAAGAATGGTTTATTGCAAATAACAACTCCCCACAAATATTGAAGGCACTGGCAACAGATATGGCTTTCTTTATACTCAGGCAAAATCCAAATCCAAAGATAAACTGGACTGCTTTTAATGTTAATCTTTGCCATAATAATAATGAAATATCAACTGTTGGGTACTTTCCTATTATGTAAGAACCAGCTTATCACATTAATACTTTGAATACAGTTGTGAAAAGAATTGCACATATTGCACGATTGTGCGAGCAGAAATATATAATATTGACTGTTGATAAAGCCCTTTTCCCGCATCTTATGGAATTGAAGTGGAAGAAGGAAGAATACAAAAATATATTAATTCCCCGACTAGGAGGTCTCCATATTTGTATGAACTTCTTGAAAGCAATAGGACAGCGTATGTCTGATTCTGCATTGTCCCAAATGTGGGTGGAAAGCAATCTCTTTAGTGGAACTACAGCTACAAATGTGCTACTGGGAAAAGATTATGCCAAAGGAGTTAGAGCTCACAAAATCACGCTGCAAGATTTGTGGCAACTCCTCCTTCCGAAACTTCTTAATGACATCCAAGAACATGATAATGAACTCGGTCAGTACTTGTTAAATTGCATGGATGAGACAACAGATCATGATTTTGATAGTCTTATAGATTCATTAGGAACAATGAATTTCCATAGCATACTGTCCAGATTCTTCGATGACTTCACAAGTGATAAACCGAACTATCGGTTCAGGTGTAACTATGTGGACATGGTTTGTATTCTACTTTTCGTAAGAGCTGAAATGGATGGAATATGGGATTTTCACATATATGCATTTAAGATGTTATCATATTTCTTCAGATACGACCACACGAACTACGCAAGATGGGGAGTGATATATATTGCAGAGATGCATAATCTTCCTCAAGAAGTACTGCAAGAATTTAAACATGGAAATTTGGTTGTCAAAGGTCCAAATGGAATCTTCAATGAAGTTGATCCAGATCACAGCCAGGAATGGCTTAGCAACAGGGAAGAGAGGAGAAGGCATTATTGGAATTACAAAGTCATATTCAGCATTGTGCAGGTGGTCCTTATCGTATAATTTACGTGCACAAATAGCGTTTCAGATAAGAGACATGTTTTCTATTGGACTTGATGATCAAATGACTCGAAACGAATTGACTAAAGCAAGGCAAATGAGAGATCATTCTGATGAAAGTAGAATTTTTGAAACAATGGAAAAGTGTTTTCTCGGAAGATTTATCTCAATCCGACCTTCACGCTCTTTCAACTATGGACAACGCAGGCAACGCGTTGTCTACATGCTCAGGCAACGCCTGAAATTCAAGATTTATTACTCAACACCGAGAAATTAAGTCAACATCAAATGTTAGAATTTGTTAGAAAAAGATTAATCCTACCGAAAGAAAATCCTTCTCATGAGAGTTCCTACTTACCACTGAAGAAAGCTAAAGAACTGACATTCGCTTCTCTTTATACTGTTAAACAACCCAAACTTAATAACGTTGTATTAAACACTGACAGAAGTACTTTGCACTGCTTAATTATGGCGTATCAAGCAGGTAGGGTAGTGAATCTGCAAAATTTATTACAACACATGAGTTATTGCCAGTGCTAATTCCCATCGCAGAATTAAATGGAGATCTCAGAAGTGAAAAGAAGTGGCAGCTCTGGCAGATATATTGACCAGTTATACAACCTGCTTCCCAATTGTGACTTTAGAAGGTGCTTCCCAATTGTAACTCGTGTGCTATAGTAGATGGTTTAGCTTCTTTGATGACTATAGGGAAACCAAATAGTGCCAAAACTTCCGGTGATGTGGCGGACTGTTTTTTAAATTATATACTTCATCTTGGTGGCAGTTTCGACAGAGTGGACATTGTATTTGATCGTTATAGATCACAATCCATAAAAGAAAAAAACAAGACAGAAACGCGTCAAAGGAATTACACCCATTAGAAGATCAGTTGAAAACAGAGACGTTCCTGTACCTAATAATTGGAAAAAGTTTTTGGCACTTCCAGAAAATAAGGCTGACCTTGTCCGCTTGCTTTCAGACGTTCTAATTATTCAAGCTCCTGGAAACAAAACCATTATTGGTTTTGGAGGATTCGAAGAAGAAGGCACGGTCAAATCTTCATACTCAAATGTGGATACAAGTTCATTAGTTACCGAACATGAAGAAGCAGATACAAGAATTGTTTTGCATTGTCTACATGCTCAAGCTGATATTGTTGTTGTCTCTGCACGATATACTGATGTTTGAGTACTTTTAATAGCGCATTACAAGAAAATAAATTGCAAAGAACTGTGGCTAAAAATGGGCACAGCAGCAAAACCAAAGTACATATCTATTCATACACTTTGTGAGAAGTTATCCATTGTGGTAAAAGATCTGAGTTGTATAATTCCATGTCATGCCATTACAAGCTGCGATACTGTTTCCCACATTACTGGTTATGGTAAGAACAAAACATGGAAAACATTCTGTCAAAATTACCAGCTTCTGCAAAAGCTTGGTAACGCTTCATTTCAGGAAGAAACATTCAAATCAGCAGAAAAGTTTGTATGTAGAATTTATAACCTTCAAAAGGAAGAGACTTGTGATGAGGCAAGAGTAACTTTGTTTCATAGATATCCTCCAACAAGTGATGCCAGAACATTCCACATACAAAGAGCACATTACCAAGCAATGGTTTGGAGACAGGCCACATTCAACTTTCCCAACTTGCCTTCACCTGAGGAAATGGATTGGACCATGGATGATTGAAAACTTGGGCCAAGATTAATGTATTTACCTTCAATGCCAAGTTTCTGTGTATAAATAATTTCATGTGCCTGTTTTGCTGGATGCAAATCTAATAACTGCAGTCGCAAGAAAGGAAAATTGAAGTGTATTTCAATATGAAAATGCAGATTACGGAAAGAGACTGTATGAATGATTAATGTGGATCTTCGAACACTAAATTATTTTGTAGAGGTGGTTATGGATTGAAAGTATTAAGAAGACGTAATGGAATGCTTGTGTTTTAAATACATTATTAACAGTCCATGGTTGTAACATTTTTCATCTTCAGAATCTAATATGTACCTGCAGGTTACGTATTTAAACTGAAAATATTGGATATAGGAATCTCTTATTTTTATCAAAATAGATAAATATAATGTCGAAAATATATATAATACGACCTATATAGTTATTAAAATTTAAGGAATAACTACACATTTAACGTAACAGCGCTTTTTTAGTAAATTACAAGTACTTTAATTCTTCATATGCGCAGAGAATAAATTTTCTAATATTTTAGCCGCCATTTTGTTTTTCTCATCTACAGCACGGAAACGGCAGACACCAGGTTGGTAAACAACATATTTAAGTTGAACACACCAAAATCGATTAGAAAAAGCACTTTACCTGCTTTTCACCAAAAATGCCTCCTACATTCAACTTTTCAGAAAATGGCACTAGTCTATACTATTCCATATTAAGATCAGGTAGTGTTTAATGTCAGAAGCGAGGTGTGCCTAATATGGGAAATTGAGTTTCTTTCAATTTTGTATAACATTGTAAAAATCATTGATGTGGAAAAATCATTGATACTTGTATTTTGTTTTGCAAAGGTTTCATAATTATTATGGTGTGTAATACTTGTATCTTGAAACCCACATTTCTGAGAAATAAAGGAAAGAAAGAAAGTATTTCATATTTGGGACCTTTACCCTACTAACAAAACTGGAATTTATCCTGAAATTAATAACTTGGTTGTTAATCGAAAAAAGAAAATTATTTCTCTCAATCTTCTGCAATATCTGGGAATTCTACAATACTGCTGTTGACAGCTTAAAGTTCCGACACACATTTCATGAGAACGTTACAACGGGATCTTTAATACAGTAGAAATATATGCCCGAACACCTAAAAAAAGTTCAGTATATCACATAATTAATGAATAGTTCTTTAGAACGCTTTTTGCTTTCTTTGATGTGAAAACTTTTCATCCAGGATAAATTAAAATTATAATTAAGTTTGAAATAAAAAGATGAAACCTTGCTTCATATTAATTTATTAAAACATTTTTTTCAAAACAACAAATGCGTTTAAATATGTTTCTATTTTCTAAAGTGTGCAATTTAGGAATAGAAAATATAATTTGTGGCAAAAATATACAGATACATTCTCATTTCAAAACGAATATCTGCCACAAGTTTGATTGTGTAATTAGACAGTACATGTATCGCTTAAAATACCACAATTTCCCATCTCGTTCAATTAATTAGTACTCGCAGACAAAGAACCGTTCTTTTTCGCACATTATATCATCCAAATTACCGTCTTCTGCAAGTCCTCCACAATCTGCATTTCCTTTGGGTTCATCTTCCTGAAACGTATTGAACCCGGAACTTTTGATCGATTCTCCTGAAATATTAAAAAAAAATCTTTATTTTAAAAACATTTTCCCAATAATACTAGTATGTGAGGCCTGATAAATTAATAGCTAATATACCACTATTATATCGTTTTGCATTACATTTCATATAAAAATTCGTTTTATGCCGAACCATTCGTTTTAAGTGGATCTTAATTGATATAAGCAATGCCTATTTTGATAATGTAGATATTCTTAATTATGATGGACAGAAAATATTCATTAACTTAATATTCCTAATTTAAATGGTTTCCGTTAGCTACAGTGCGCATTTGTTGTAATCGTTTCAATAATAAAGTTGTGTAATGTAATGTCTTCATTGTGTTTTCTAATTATACCTATAGCTACGTTTATTTAATGCTAGTGGAAGGCCGTCTTTGAATCCTCTTCCGAAGTAGGAAGGATCGTTATCTGGGTTCTATAGCTTGATTCTCCTCGTGAAGTTCAGAATACTGAGGAACCTTTCAGTCACTGTCGAAAGCATTAAGACTCGAAACTACTTGGTTTCCCAGTAACTACCGGAACTTTCTTACCCAAAATAGTTAAGAGTCAGTAATTTATAAACATGTAGCCGTTATTGGTACATACAGAATGAACTTCTCTGTTTGAAAACTAAATAATACTGGCAAAAAATGTTCTGTCTCTACTCTTGTGATCATTAACGTTCTCCAGACACTGCTATACGTTCGAAGTTACTTATATATATATATATATATATATATATATATATATTGGAGGAGAGACAGAGAGAGAAATGCTGATAACGGAATGACTTGATGACATGACTTTATGTCGTCATTACACCTTCAGATTTTATAAATGAAAGTCCTTATTTGTTGATTTAAATCTTAAAGTATTTTCCATTTTATTTACAAATGAAAATATCAACTTTTTCGATCAAAAAACCAAACGGTTTTTCGATGTCTCTCTTAAAACTTTGTTACTTTGTTTCACTCGAATGTTCTGACTCTCATGAGGAGCCAATTTCTTGTACGTGTTTTTGGATAACTACTATTATCCACGATGTGTCGTTGTCAGTAATTTTAGTTAGAATGATTCTAAGTACCCAAGTTGTAGGAAACGTGAAAGATAGGTGTGCCGAAATGTTCAATTAGTATATAACTACGTATACCTTGTGACTATCTGAAGTATAAGTTTAGGATTTGGAATATTGGAATTGTACTGATGATAATTAGTCTTTTGAAACGAGTTATCCGAAACTCAGAATATGTTTGACAAATGTATCTTTACCTACGTTAGACCGATTTGGTAGGTCTGTTCCAAGTTGAAACATTTCTATTCTTTAGTCTTTATTTGCGATTCTTATTTTAGATTTCGATTTAATTTAGCTTAAATTAATGAAAAGGAAGAATCTCTTGAGTTGCATAAATTTCTTTATTTCGTGTGAAAATTAAATTTCCATGTGGCAATTGTCTTATGGTACCGCCCCGTTTGACTATTGTGCCTTTACATCTCTTAAATCACGTCTCTTTCTGGCGGATATTGAAGTCTTTAGTCGTGTTACTTTTATTGAATTAGGTTACAAGATCATAATAATTTTCGTGAATACGTCAAGTAAGTACTATTCAGTTATTAATATTGCTATTTTTTGCAAGCTACGTAATAGAGATACGTGGGTCAACGAATGCGTTCATTGCATTGAAATGTTATTTAATTTAGTGAGATGTTATATGGAAACAATTAAGATAAAATATGAAAACTTAATAAATTGAATTCATTCGTAATAATTAAACTACGTAGTTTAGAACTTAATTAGTATATAAAAGTTTATTTATCCTACAGGCCTAATCACGTAAATGTGGGGCGATCTCACAAAGATTCATCTCCAAATAGTAGGGTTGCGTAAAAGTATCGGTTTAAGATTTCTGTGATTTTTTTTTACCAAATTTTCCCTATTAATATTTATAGTAATATATAACTCCTTCACCTATACATTCGTCACAATAGACATGTAGATGTTTGTTTCAATGTTTAGAAGTGGAGTCGTGTTTTATTGTGACTATTGTAATGCATTGGTTCTACCTCTCACTGCACAGATATTCCTCGCAACCAGAATGATTTTGTGGTCACGACGAAATTCAATCGTAGTTGTTGCACACGCTAGTCAATTCGATTCTTTACATTTGTGTATATGTATAACATTTCTCAGGTGCTTGTACATAGGGTGTAAAGTCATAAAATGCTTTTTTTGTGGACAATGGAATTGAAAATTAAAAAAAAATCATGCAAAATGCTGATATTGAAAAATAATTTCTTTAATGTAAGTTTTGTTAGTCTTAATTAATCTTAGTTAAAGAGATTATTTTTCAATTTCAGGATTTCGCATGATTATTGAACTTTCAATTCTACTGTCCACAATTAGTATTTTATAACTTAACGCCCTTTGCACAATCACTCGAAATTCGTTATCTTAATTGTAGATTGTTTGAATTTTCCTTCTGACAGGTTAATCATTTTATGAAATACCTAATACTGTAATAATTGTACGCCGATACATTATTATTAACTATTTTAATGTATGGTAAGCCTTTGCACTGATTATACTTAATCATTTAGAATCAACAAGGCTACATGTTTAAATCAACAGTTACTTTGAAAGCTTTAAAATCAATGAAAATAACTTGACTAGTATCAACTGTTGTTGCTGATAATAAAGTTACTGTGTATTTTAATTCACTACGAACGACTTAAGATATTCAAAGTTTGCAACTGAAAATTGAAGAGAAACTCCAGGACATGACGATTTACAATTTCTAATATGTTTCCATGTACACCCAACATATCATGTCTTATTTCTAATATGTTTTCGTGTACACCCAACACATCATGTCCGATTTCTCTACTAAAACACCATTTACTCACGAGTAGTTATCACTGTTACCAAATGCAGCATCTGTAGCTATAACAATTTCGGAGATGACAGGCTTCACAGTGGTCTACTAATATATCGAAAATTGCAAGAACATGCCATGCTCGATCAACCCAATGAAAGGTGTTCTCTATGAGCAGATTAAACTAATTCACCGTATTTAATATCAATATTTGAGAAGGTGACACGCAAAAGCGAACATGTCCAGTACATACAGTTTTCACAATCAACGAAAACTTATCTCAGCCCGCCACATGTATATATGTGAACCATGCATTTTCCCATGCTTTTTTCATTGGGTACGTTCACGTTTGCGTGACTTTTCGTGCTTATTAACATTCTGCTTATCCTGTAAGTACCATTCCATATCATATCACATTTTTTGCAAATTTTGGACATGTCCAAGTGTGCGTGTCACCTCCATACATTATGCTCATACCTGTAATGGTAATGAAATCCCCATCAATGCACAAATCGTGGAAACCAATATGTATAAATTCTGGATCTTTTTCAGCATATTTTATTCTAAGACTTTTCAATACGTCAGCCTCTTCCTTGGAATTTGGAATTGCTAAATATGCTCCTTCTTTGTCACAAATACTTGTTGCTTCAAACCAATTTTTCTTTACAGTATGAAACTTGTAGTATCCCTGAGAAATTTTCTCATAATCTTTAGGAGGCTGCGATGTTTTATCTGAAAACAAAAAGAAAAAAAACGAGAGCGTGAAAATTCGCAAATAAGTGATGCGATTCTTTTTGTGAAATAAAATAACAATGTACACATTGTCCATACATTTTACGTACTACTTCTTTTACCTATTTCTCCCGCCCTACTAAGTCCACTACTTAAGAAACTTTCAATCAAGCAGAGCTTTAGAAATCAGTTCGTACCAAGATCACGTTGTTTAATTGTGGCTTACAGTTTCCCTTTTATCTGAAGAAACGTAAAATTTTGACTCTATACATATTATTAACGCATATCTATGAAATGCTATTAAAATTATGTGATTCTTATGCATTTATGTAATTTGCTTGATGTGTTTGTATTGTTTAATTCATTATTAAAACACTAAAACATACTAGCGAAGTTTAATAATTACCAATGCTCTAAACAATAGCTCAGCGTTTTGACCCAAGGACATTCTGAGCTAGATAACCACTTAGATACAAATGATTACAGAGGAAAAATGGCGAACTTAATTTCTTAAATCAAGTATAATTCCTAATAAGGTCATTTGGGGGATTCTCAACAGTTAGAGAGTTCCGAAACTTCAGAGCTAGCAACACGATAGATTCTACACTAGTCAGCTCGTGATATATGTAATAGTCAAGGAGGAGAGCTCGTAGTGTACCGAAACTATGCGCTGATATATAAGTTTGTGTCTTAAGGTAAGAGATCCATGAAATATGACTAAAATGACCCTGTTCTAAAACATAAGATTCAGTTCTTAAGTTTTTATGAAAAAGGGTTGATCATTGAGTTTGAGGTCATTGCACACTATCAAAGGGTAACGCCTGCTGTGCACACAGGCAGTTTTCTTTTTTTATTCAATAATACTGAGTCGAAGAATTAATATATTTCTAATATTTTGCGTTTTGAACAATACCGACATTATATTGTGAGGTAATTCCGACACTTTCACCAATAGTATATTTCTATCATCTTTTCGCTATGTGACACTATTCGTGGAAATTAGAAAGACATCTATCTTTATATTTAATAGCAAACATTGTTCGTAACAACACCTGAAAGATCTTTAAAGGTTCTAGAAACAAAGAAAATACGGCTGATATTCCATTCCCAGAATGACTCCTAGAAATGGAAAATGAAGTAACGGCTTGCATCTGCTTTTTCCATCGGCATGCTGTTGTTTATATATTTCGAGAAGTTCGAAGAAATGAAACAGTCAAGGAAGGAAGTGCTACTTTTTATCAGCCGTAGCAGCGATAGCAATTTAGCTTAAGTAGCACTAAAAATATATGCTACTCTATTTTGCCCATCCTTACTGTTTAAGCGTGCGCTCACTCTTGGGAAGAGAATATACTCTTGTTTCCCAGTATTTTAGTGCATTTCTCTCCAATAAATTTCTGAATACCAAGGATAATTTTTGCAATATGCTCAAACCAAACACAAATATACATCATGGATACGCCATAGCCCTTTGTTTCGAAAATGATTCCATTTACATGAAAATGTCGCAGCCGTTTGCTTAAGCATACACCTTAATTATATAAAGTGCAATAATAATCGGAATTTGCTACAATATTTCACTTTTAAATGTAAAATAACAAAATAATCTATGCTTATTTGAACGACAGATTCATAAACAATATTATTTAAAGAAACAAAATATACTTACGTTTCAATTCCTTTGAGTTTTGAACTTTTTTCTCAACATCTAAAATATAAACAAATATTAATAACAAACTACGTGCTTTATGTAATTTATGAATTCGTTCCACTTAATTTTCTGCTACGTTATCAACAGTAGCAATATTGGGAAAGCGCTTTTTACATAGTCGAACTCCTTCTCAATAAGTTCAAATTTAATTTCAGTTTTGCAGCTGTTAACTTCTAGTAATTGCTTAACTATTTTAGATAATATTAAACATATTTTCTTATAATATATTAGATATTTGATTTTTCAATGATTGTAAATAATTTTAAAACTACTTAAAGCAAATTCTATCAGGAATAATGGACTTGGAAAATATAATTATAAAGTTAACAATCTTGCATGGATTTGGTATTCAAAAAGATTAAGATTTATGGAAAGTAAGGATGTTTAAATGTATCAGCTGTATTATAGCATGTCGTTAATGTATTAGTCCTACGAAATTGAAATGCACCTCTTTTAAATTTAATCATAGAGAGTTCAGACTTTGCGAGAAGAATGTTCGTAGCCATTTTAGGGTTCTATCTTTGTCTGGTTTTGATTTTCTTTTTTTCTTTATTGTTGAAAGAGGTGCATTGGTTGTAATATGCACAAAAATAATGAATTGATTTCAATAATAAAAAGAATGAACAGATTGGCACGACTAGGGAAATTATTGCGAATTTTCTTCTTTGAAGGTTTGAACTAGCTTGGATTGAACTTGTAAAGGTAGCATTGCGATTTTGTACGCGAAGGAACTCATTGCATATGAGGGTGTAGTGCGGCTATCTAGTAGTAAAGATATTTATTTCTACTAACTTTAAAAAGAGAAAATGTTACTTTAAAGCAAACTTTACCTTCGATTATAGTCAATTATCCGAACAAACAAGAAATTGCATTAAAAAAACCATTATATTTTAGTAAAGTCAATTTGTAAAGCAAGTTCTTTAATAAATCAATAACATTTATAATGTTGGTCTCTTTATCTGTGGTGTTTTGTTATTGCGTCAAACTCGTAACAACACGCTGTATATTTAACAAGTGTTTACTTTTAAATTATAACGGTAGTAAATAACTTACGACCGTATCTGCACTCTGCGAAAAATTGTTGTGTGAAAAGCCCTCTATATTCCGCTATTACTAATAATTTCTCATACCGTATTGTTAGCGGATCGCTAAATTAGGAAAAACATTATTATTAATAATTTATGTTTTGCTTGATTTTAGATTTAATATTATTGTAATTAGCAAGAACGTAAGGAAAAATAAATGGTTTATATGACTGTGTCAGAAAGGTAATGTTGAGTACATCGGTCATCAATACGAGAAAATATAGAAAGAAAAAGACTAGAGAAATTCTCATGATGTGTGTTTTCCAAGATATAAACAGAAGGAAACACACATGTCATTATTCTTTTGCGGATATTGGTTATCATCAGACAAGTAGGCTAGAGAACATTATTTACTACGACTTCTCATAAGTACAAACCTAACTTTTATCAAGTTCATTGAACACTTCATAGTAAAGAAAGTCAAGCTTCTGAGAAATTTAAAAGGCTGAGAGAAACATCTACAAATATGTTCCCAAGAAGATATTGAATCTTTATCTTCCAATAACCATTCCTCATTCATGACACCAATCCAAATTATTAAGAAACTTCTCCTTCCCTTAGAAAATCCTAAAATCACTTTCCGACTCCCAGAACAGTACATTAGCATTTTGATAATTAAGAAATATTTCTAATCAATTATCAAGTGAGTAATTGGCACATCTCTGGGAAACTTAAAGAATCTATTTTTCAAAGTGTAGTGCAAGGCAATGACCCCATGTGATGAAATAATTTTGTGCAATCTGATTGGACGATAAATTATTGTATCTCTTATAAAAGATAGACTTTCAATATTTCAGGACCCCCAATCAGCATATCGAACAAGGACCAAAAACCGACAACGACTCTCAGATGCTGTTTTGCTAAGTAACTACCAGTTAAATATTCTTCGATGAGAGATCTTGGTTAGTCAACAGTGATCTTGGTTTTTGAGACTGAAATTCTATAGTGAACTTCATTTTGGACTTAAACTTTTTCATCATGGAACTGAACAGGGATGTGAATCAAAACCTTTTGGTGAAAGTACAAGAGTGCGTTTCATTCCAACTAGGTTGTTATGCAGCCCGGCGTAAGAGCTATCCATGACATTAAGTGACTTCTTCGACATTGAGAAATGGAACTAATATTCATTGCAACTACTTGTGCATGTGTGAACGACACTTGAGTGATAATACGAATTTTAAATTTCACACCATTAAATCTATCCGCACCACGTCTTCAAATTTAGGTGTGTGTTTAATTCTGTCGATGCTTGAGTTCTATGTTTGTTATTTAAGGTTTGAGAATTTAATACAATATTTTTAGTTAGTGTATACGTACATGTTGAACCGATGCTACGATAGACATTTCTCTCTGGGATGTTCATGTGAGTCGAATAATGTATTTATGTATTTTATACAAACTTTACTTTTAAAGTTATCTGTTTGATTTAGTTTTGAATGGTCCAATCTCGCAGGTTGAATGATAATTGGTCGCAATGTCAAATAAATCTCCAAAATAAGTGACTCTACCATCGTGCTACGTCTTCCATCTAACTTTGGATTTTCCCCAAAAGTTCATCTAAGCTCCCATCTATTTAATTTAATTAGCGAGTGCTCTACATTCCTCTGTGGTTCATAATTTATTCACGAATAAATTTTACGGGGAGTTTATAAGGAGATAACAATATCTTAATTTAATGCACTGCTATTTATTAATTTCCAAATAGCAGTCCGGAACAGTTGTATTATTAAATTACGTCACTTAATTATGAGAAAGGAAGATTTTTTACAGTTCTGAATGTATTTTGACTCAAAGATTACCAACATAACATTTACTTAGGATTGATTGAATTGTTATGAACGTGCAAAACGAACCGGTAAGCTACTAAGGACCAACCTACAGTTTAACGTGGGCTCCGAAACACTTGTGTCCCCACCGAGAATCGAACCGGGGATCCCTTGATTACAAGGCAGGGAGTGTTACCATTCCCCCACCCCGGGGGACACAAAATTACGTTAGGAGTGTAGCATCGTAGTATCGACAGAAATTATCATGGTGTCATTGTAGCTTATATAATTAGTTTTCATCTCTGCTTCTCGCGACGTTTCTAGATATAAAGGGCTAAGGGAAGGCATTAAAATCAAATAGGTTGGTCTTGGTAAACTGCAAACCACAACTCTTTATTGCCAGTTCGGGATTGCATTATGTGATCTATAATTTCAGAATGGTTATAATTATTATTGATTAATATCACTTTATACAAATGTTCTCAAGAAAAAGAACAAAAGTCGTTCTATTGGGAATCGAGACCTTGGTCTACCAACGCGGCAAGTCGCTCTTAAGCCATTTTCTATCCACTTCTCTTCCCCAATCCCCATCCTTTTTATATTTTCCGGTCTTCTGCTAACTTTATCCAATCCATGTCGTTCCGAAAAACGCGTGATTTCATCTACTATCTTGTTTTAGACATCTCATCTTCTAGGCCATTTACATACATTAAGAATCCAATGTAGATAATTTGTTGTCAATATTTCATTTGAACATCTAGCTATGAGACCCATCTATCTCCACTTCATCGTCTTCACAATCTCGATTATATCCTCTACTTTCATTTGCGCGAGAATCTGTTATTTTTGTCTTTCTGTCCTTTCGAATTATTCCTAACATGTATATA